>JXWZ01008292.1:0-22804 GCA_000956215.1 Anopheles farauti No. 4
AACACACACACACACACACACACACACACACACACACACACACACAACATATGGTAATCATGCTTTGTTATTTTGCCATCCCAAAAACTTGCCCCACGTCCAGTAGCACCACCGTTTACGGTGCGTATAGTTTCTCGATGAGGCTTTGAATATACAAACACACTTGATAGGCAATTAGTTGCCGGAAGAAAATGGTGCCGGCTGCGGGGCTGCTGCTGACCCTTGCTTAGTACAACCTCCACCCACGTACGAGCTACGCGACGCGGGATGAAAACGCTGCCAGAATTAATCGAGTTTGTTTGCTCCGCCGGTCACTCTCGACTGTCAAAACTTCAATTGACTCGCGAGAGATCAAACCAGCGACACGTTGACAACAGTATCACGTTACGTCGAACGGGTTGAAATGCGGGCACCCGAGGGGTGGAATGTTTGAATTAATTGGACCACACGATCAAAGATACGGTTTTCTAAGCATTCCCCGGGAAGATAATCTTCCGTCTGTCGTCGGTGGAGTCGATAGCTTAATTGATCGATGTGTCCGGGATGTTTGCGGTATGCCTGAACAAGTGTCTCTGAGACAATTTACAACTTTTAAAACATTTGTACCACTGTCGAGCCGAAGTAATCTCCTTCGAAACGGAGACCGGCAATAGAAAACCCTTTTTAATGGAGCCATTCTCGGACCTCCAACGAAGGTTTTGGCTTCCAGAGTGAACGTCTAGCTTTAAGCCTGCTCAGTCTCACGACGAAGCTAAACAATCTAAACCCTCCTGCCGAAACACCACCATCAGAAGCCAGAAAGAAGCCACCGAAGAGCAGGATCCGAACGTAAAGCCTCATAATTTATTGATATTCAAATATTCGGTGGCACTTGGCGCTGCCCTTAATGCCCTCGGCTTAAAGCCGAATTCTATCGTGCGGACGCATTCCAGCGCGGTGTTGAAAGCACGTGGGACAACAAAACACTACCGTAATCCAGTCGAGCGGGGAAGGTGAAGATAGCCGACTCCAAAAAGTTATACCGATCCGCGATACGACCGGTGGAAGATTAAAGCAAATCTTCGATTAATTAATGCAAACCCAGCGGGAAACCCCATGAAGGAACTGACACGCCATCAGCCGGTGAAGCGCCGAGTTCGCACTTTCGATATTGGCAAAAAAACACACACACACACACAAACACCTATAGGTAAATTCCTCCACGAAGATAAGATAACACTTAAGAGATGGAAAAAGCTTATCGGCGACTCGTAAATCGTGCTTAAACTTCCAAAAAAAATTTATACCCCTTTTGCATACAATTTTTTTCTGCCCAACTCACCGTTGTGGCCCTGGTTGGTGATGATCACCCAGAAATCGATCGTCTTCTCCGGGCCGAGCTCCTCGTAGTCCCACTTCTTCTTCACCCGCACCGCGCCATTCGTTTCGACCGTGACCCACGGGTTTTCGTCGCGTATCTTGAACGTTTCGCGGTCGGTTTCCTTCTCGAGCTGGAACACATTACGGCCCTCCGTGTCACCGTCGGCTTCGGTGAACTCGATGCGCTTGGTTGGGCGAACAGCGCGCGTTACCCGCCGTTTGTCGCGCCGATGCGAGTGCTGGTATTCGTGGCCCATGTGCTGCACGATCACCGGCAGCGGGTCGGGCGCTACGAACTCGATCAGCACGCGGGCCGGTTGTTCGCTCTTCAGGCTGGGCGTGCGCAGATCGTGCGCTTCCACGTCGACGAACAGCTCGGGCACGTCCGGTTCGCCGGCGAGCAGCAGTTCACCGGTTTGTGGTACGATAACGACCGTGTTGCTGGGACTGGTTAGCCGGTACGCGACCTTGTCCCCGTCGGCATCCTTTGCCTCGACGCGCCCAAGGCTGGTGAAGCGTTCCCAGGTGACGGTTTCGTTGCCGGCCGGTGTGGTCGCTTTCACACCCGTGACCGTAAAGCGGTAGTCGGGCTTACCGAACACGGGTTTGTTGTCGTTCACGTCCGTAACGTGGACCGGGAGTCGAATGTCGGCCTTGTTGATGCGTTTCGCATCGGTCGCTTCGATTGTGACGGTGTACTGGTCGCGGTGTTCCCGATCGAGCGGCCGGGCTGACACCAGCCAGACGCCATGCTTGCGTGGATCATCGATGCGTACCGTGGAACCGATCGTTCCAGTGCTACTGTCTTCCAGTGCGAACGCACCACCATCGTTCCCGTCGACAATGCTGTAGATGACCGTCTTAGCACCGCGTGCCGAATTCGCCTGCAGGAGCGGTATGTCGCGGACCCGCGTACCCGCCTCCTTGTTCTCGCTCAGCTGACCGACGGTGTCGGCCAGCATGGTCGGGAAGTGCAGCATGTCCTTGCGGTTCATCACGTACAGCTGCAGCTGATGGGTGGCGGTTGAGTTCGGGGTCTCCTCCAGCACGACCAGCTTGACCGGTCGGTTCACCAGCGGGGACAGGTCCGCCGTCGTCATCACCAGCCCATCCTCCAGCACGGTAAAGTACTTGGAGTAGTCCGTCTCCAGCAGCCGGTAGTTGAGCGGCTTCGACGAGTAGGACGAGATCGACGAGAAGGGCGAATTCGGGCCGGTGAAGTTGGCGGTAAACTTTTGGATGCTGTACCCGGGATATGTGTCGTGCGGCAGCACTAAGCTTATAAAGCTGTTCGTTGGATCGAATTTGAACTCCTGGCCAATGGCCCCCGCTACACCACCACCACCACCACTCTGGTGATGGTGATGATGCTTGCCCGACACGTGGGCCACGCTAACACTAAACACTAACACTAGATATATGGCTAACACGGACACACTGATTGCACCACAGCGACGGTTTCCGGTGGCCCTACCGGACCCACCACCTTCCTCTTCGCCGCCCCTCTCGGCCCTGGTGGCCATGCCCACGGGCCGCATTTTGCTAGCGGCTCCGAGGCTTCGCATTAGTTGCGCCACCACCTACGAAACACTTTTCTCTATCCTATTTGTAGGACACACGCGTACAAACACACACAAACACACTCACAAAAACCACAACTACGTTCGCACACGGACACCTACTGAGGAGTCACTCTCCCCGAGATCGGAAATTTTACTTCAAGGCGCACCTATACACCATTTAAAAAGAGAGATGATTAGAGCATGCAAAATACACAGCACATTTATCACTTCGAAATCAGACGCATACAACAACACAAGCGACGCACGATCGCTCTTTGGAACAGGGTTGAATCACTTCACTTTCGATGATCGTTTCACCACAAACCGCACATGATCCATGAACGGCACACGTCACAAGCTCGCCTTACAAGCCACCTTCTTCCAGTGCGAACACCTTGTAGCCGAAACTTCAAATACACACACGGACTTCGCGGGATTAGCAAAGTTCCTATCATTTATTCAATCATTCGCTGTAATCGACGCGTGTTTCTGCACACTAGTTCCCTTCCCCGTCTGCACTGCACGATCTGTAAGAAGAGAAGAGATGTGATCAAAATCATTAGTGATGGTCAAAATACAGCAGCAACTTATGTCAGATGTGGCTGGGGCTCCAGAAGAAGCCCTGCGTAGAGCACTGGATGAGCCCCTTCTCATCGGCAATAATAAGTGATCGATCGAATTTCATTCTACCCGATCGCTCCCGGTGGTTACCTAATCGATCACACATCGACGAGTGCTCGATGAACGGACGCTGCCTGCCTCAAACCGCAATGTGATCTAACTACCGCTGCAGTTGCTTGCTATCGTCGCAATAACCACTTACAGTGTGTGTTTAGGAAATTGGAAACAACTTCCTGATGCGTCACGATACGCTCCTTATACCAGCCAGAGCGGGGATTGAACTGACGACGATCGCTTAGGCTGTACAGAACTGAAGCGTCGAGATACAAAACGTATGCTTCAGGGCGTTCCGTACGCATACTGATCACGAAAAAACACATGGTCACCAGATGAGATGCGGAACAGTATGCAAAAGTTCCCTGACATAAGGAATGTTTGACGGGCGCAACAAGGTTGGCCATATTTTATGTCCGAGCGATCCTTAGCAATTTCTGGGAATCATATAACCTTTCCGATATTTATGACATCCTTTGCGCTCATTTTACTAACGAATGAAAAGTTCCAAACAGCAACGTTCGTTTGGTAATACAATCCAGAAACATGTATCTTCTGGATAGAGTACGAGATAGGAAAAGATAAAGACATATTTGAAATATTTGGTGAAAATTCTTCTCCGATGGTCTATTTAATGTCCATCACCAAGCGTTCTTTCAGTATCCACCGCACACGGGTGGTGAGGAATTAAAAATCAGAACGAAGCGCAGCATAGACTGCGTGGCGTCTTCGAGCATGAAATGTGCGACAGTTTCTTCCGCCCGACTGCAAACTGCTAATCAACATACAAATTAGCACCGGAACAGCGTGATGCTTCTATTTGCATCTCCTGCGCGCTTTATCCATTTGCGTTAGATGACTATTTCGTTGAAAATAGCCTAAGGAGAAGCGTTCATTAGAATGTTGTCATGTTGTTCGGCGAAGCGTGCGGGCGGACTGCAATATGTTACGGCTGACTGGCACAACTATGTCATATTGAAACGAGTTCAAGATAGAACCTAGACGCGAACCCATATAGTTTCCTCTCAAAACCCGAAACACACCCACACAGTTGACCTGTGAACCCTTTTAAGCAGCACCGACATAAAGTGGCGCGACGAGCGCAACAAAGTTGATTGAATTTCTTGTCGGTGGATTTTTTATGACTTTTTATTCGATGTCTCACTGTGCCCGGCTTCATGACATGACCTGAACGTAGGAGAAATGAAACTTTTTTTTTCGATTCCTTAAGAAATTGAACAATTGTGGAACGCGATGCCAAGCGCTAGCAACAAACCTACGCATTTGAGATTTTTTGCTTCTGAAAGGGGTGATCGAACCGACGGAAATATTGTGGGAGAATTTAATTCAGATGGAAAAAAATATATATGCAACCAAAGGTCATGTGTCACGTGCATATGTAATTCCAAGAAATTGCAGCCCTACAACATACCACGCGCAGATGACGCGGGTATATAACATCAGGCTTATCAGATGCGAACGATACCGGGTTTCGTACTAAAAAAAACAGCCGTAACCACTTCTCTTGGGCATTTCGGACGAACGGACGCAAGGGGATGGATCGTTCTCGAGCGAGGCAGATTAACAGCAATAAGAGCAGATAATAAAAGTCATCGTTAACTTTCAATATTCATTAAACAAAGGGAATGAGCAAGCAAGCGCACGCAGGAAGAAGGACAGGCACGGGATAGAGCATGATATGCGAGAGACTGCGCTTACCCTTGCGCAGTGACCCTGACACAAACGTGGAGGAGAAGAAGATGCAAGCACAGGCAAAGGCACGGAGCTGCCAGCCATACGAGGAACCGCTGAATGACGCGGAAGACTTCAATTGGATGATGTTGCCTGTCTGTGGCTGTGTATTCTGTCTCCGGCAAACTCATCGAGCTGGATCGAGTTGACGGAGGGCGGTCGCGTGAAGTGATGCTTTAGGCGCAGGTCGCGTATCGGTCGAAAGGTTAGACGCGACGATGATGATGATGATGATGAGGATGAACCCATGTTGTGGGCGCGCACCCATTTCCAACGAAACGCCGGCCGGCACTAGTGCCAACATTCGTTCCAACACTGCGGCACAGATCACACAGCGCAGGCTGAGGAGCCTATGGATGGTCCTGCTTTTAATCAACTGTCGAGCGACGGTTGCATCTCGTTGCGCTTGCGGGGATGATGCGTTCTTAGTTCTCAAATTGGAGCTTCAATTTCAAAGCAGTCTTGCGTCACCAAGCTCCATTTCGAGATTAGCACTATGGTTCCTATAACCTATTGCAAAAGATGTTTACAATGATAGACAACACATCAACGGAACAGCGTACCACTGTTTCACCATGAAGTAAGTGAAACATTTACACTCTCGCCTTGAACACCGAAACTCTTTCGTGTGCGATCAGTGCCCTAAGGTACGAATCAGTCTTGGCATTAAAATTGGCTCGATCTAGATCGAATGCTATTACCTAGGTTTCAATTCGTAGCATGGAAACCTCTCCGATATACGGACAGAACCCTCCTGAAAGCTGACCGAAGGGTAATAAACATCAAACGAACTGGGCCGGTCCGGAATGGCCTACAAATCATAACGATCCAGGACAAACAGTAACCACCCACACCGGACATCATCTTGACCATGCCTTTGATCTGTTTCTGTTACTCCAAACACACATTTCCATAGGTGGTCCATGACAAATCCAATTCGTTACGAAGGGAATGAAACCACAATATATACACACATACACACAAGCGTGCTGTAAGCAAACGAATGTCCACTGAAAAGGATCCTACGTAGAATACAGGGTGTGTCGAACATGTGACGGATTGTTGCTGTTTGGTACGGTTGTAAAAAAAATATGTTAGTAGTGATCAAAACAAGAAATAAACTACTTCATTGTTTCAGATAAAAGTTGTGAATAAAACTTTTCTTAATCGTTATAAAAATGAGACAAATTCAAAACTAGTTAGCGACAATTCAAACAAAAATACCGACAAATATTGTCGAGACACCCTGTAAAATAGTTTTACCTAAAGTTTCCAGCTGGTTGTGTATTCCAGGGGTAACGCAACCACAATACAAGAGTCCAGAGTCCGTGTGTCAATGTCAAAACCAGGTAACACATGTGTGGTAAACATCCATTCCGATCCCAACCGATGCTTTGACAAATTGAAACCGGATTTGTTCCACACAGAAGGTTATTGTTACCGGTGGGTAAAGTGTTTGAAATATACACAACCATTCCGTGTTCGCAAAAGCGTGCGTTTGTTTTATTTTTTGTGGTAATATGATCCGCCGTGTATTCAAGTTCAGGTTCGACATCAACTATGATCGATTTGCAGCGTTACAGGCAATAGGCCCAGGCGTCACCTAGGAGTCTGGAAGATGTTTATCGACTTCTCGCTAGCAACACAACCCTGCTGCTCACAATCAACCGTGTAGCCCGCACATTCCTGAGAGAACACACGCGATTGATGAATCGCCCGTGATTAAAATCAGAATTGTGTGACCATCGGTAACGAAGATTTTCGCCCCGAGAACGATGCGCAATTTTCACGCCCAATTAACCAATGAACGGTAACAACGGGTACAACTGTCATGACACGTCCGAAGAAGCTGCTGTCCAACTAATAACGAGTTTGTCGAGCTAGGAGGATTGTTTGCCTGCGAAAGAAAACCAAAGCGTCGTCTTGCGCGATGGAGAATGAAGTCACGCATATCTCACGCGGTACTGAGCATCCGACACGTTCCTGCCTAATTGGAGAAGGTCGTGAATGGCTACATCATCATCATTCATGCATCGTCTGCGTACGCGGCGTCTCATAAATCACAAGTGTAATTGAGGCACACAAACACACACACACACAAGCACACGTGAAGGCACGGACCGAACTTCTGCTGGCGCAACCGAACCGTCCAGCACTTCTAATTGATTGACAACAATTAATTCACAAGACAGGCGGAAAATTACCGCCCTCCCGGAGCGTTCGCCGATGCCTGCATTTGTATGCGGCCGGGCGCGAACGAGGTATGGAAATTTGACTTCCTCAAGGAGCCTCCACTTCACTCAAAAGCACCGACCAGACCAACGAAAGAGCCGACGAACAATGTCCGTGTGTGAGCATCGGTCGAGCCCACCAGAAAACGAAAGCGTGAAAAAATGAATTATTTAAACCCGGCCAAGATCTTATCGATCATCGTTTACACACCTTCCACCTTTAGTGCGATGCGATGTGCGTCGTTTACACCGATGCTCTGTTTCGATACTGAGACGTTTTTAATGCATACTCATGAGTCACCTTTTGGAAGGTGGAAAGACATGATCGCACGTCTCCGGCTCACTCAGAGTCAGTTTCGAGTTCCACCAGACAATGGGAACAAAAACAACTTCAAGTGACGATTGATGCATTGGTTTTCCTTGCAAAGTAGGCGAGATTTTGAATTCAATACCTTCGGAGTGCCTGAAAAGATACGGTAAAATTACAAGTAAATGACACCGGCAAGTATGGTGGACTCGTTTCTTCCGGTGAGCTTTGAAGATGGTCTTCAAATTCGAAACAGCGACAAACGACATTTTAACGAGCCGCTGCAATGTTTGGGCAACCGACTGATGTTACTGACGATGTCATCTGCTCTGGCCGGTAATTTCGATGATAGCGATCATGGGAGCGAGCAGTTTTTTTTTGTCATTGAATTTATCACCTTTTGGAATTTGAGTCTCCCCAGGTGACTCCGGAGTCGTTAACGCAGCCCACCGTTTGGCGAAATGATGGATGGTGGGATAAGATTGATTTAATGACCCCCAAAAATAACTCCCATCGCAACTTCAAACATGAAAGCGATCCCCAGCGGGATTGACAGCTTCAATAGCTAGGCAGTCACTCCATCCACCGGGTTCAACATGCAAAAACGTGTCTGGTAGACACGGAGCTTACGATGGAGCAAATTCGATTCTCCGTCCGTTCAGACACCCAAATCGCACCCGACAGTCTGCCTGTCAATTTGCGCTTCCGTGCAACCTCCGGGGCAGACGGTGTCATACGTTCTGATTCCCCATGACACACAACTCTCGGTGCGTTGTTGCAGACACTGTTACCTTTGCGCCCAACTCCCGTCACGCCGGAGCGTACATTCGTCATCGCTCGTTATTCGCCAACCCCTATTTACCTCGCGTGCACGGATGTGTGCGTGCAAACCATTGACACTGGCGTCAAACTCAATTCCCCTACGAGTTTGTCGCTAAAAATCCGCCGTTATCATGACCCTCCGCGCCGGAAACCCACTCCCTCACCGAACGGCTCAGTCCAGGATAAAGTTTTGCGAAACGTTGAAACCAACCAAAAACACAGCTAGATGACACAGCTGTTGTAGTTACAGCGCAACGCGGGGCCGACCAGCCGCCGTGCTCGTCACTGTAGAGTAGGATTTATCGGAAAATTCCGATTTGATTGCAAGCTATTCAGTAACGCCAATGCCCTACAGGGAGTTCAGAAACAGTTGCTATCGATGGACGCCGATGTCGACAGAGCTCAGCATCCCGCGACGAGGGTATCGACGCGGGCCAACTGTGCAGGATGGCAAGCGACATGCACGCACACTCGCACACCTTTTCGAACCAGCATCATGATTAATGGTGCCGGCGGTTGCAGCAGACCGAGAAACACCGGATCTGAGGTGCATACAATTCTATCACCATTTCCCTCATCTCTTTTCCGCTATCTTTTTCTATCTCTCTCTATTTTTGTCACAAAAAGATTCTAATGTTGCGATAATGGCGTTGCTTTTAGCGCGCATTCGGACCACTCCGGACCACCGGTGGTGTTGGCAAAGGTTCGAGCACTAACCAGCCGCCGTCCAGTGATAAAAGAATAAAGATGCTCCACGCACGATAACGATTGTGACTTCGCATACGCAAACCACAGACACAAACCGAACGCCCCTCCTATTTTCCCGATAAATTCCATTTAAGAATTATGAGGAAACTAAATTAAACCCACTTCACGGGCGTCCGTTTTCACAATCTGGAGGGATTTTCGGAAACTATACCGTGTGTGTGTGTATACGAGGGTATGAATTTTATAGCACCGAATCGCTCCGAAAGGTGGCCTTTCTGCCGTGCGGTCGTCGGTCGAGCCCGACCGAAATACATAATAATAGCACCACCATTGGCATAAAGGACCATTGCAGTGCATCAGCAGCACTTCCTGTAGCTGCGTGCGTGCGTGCGTGTGTGGTAAATTTGTACCGACAGATAACCTACCGCAACATAACTGCAGCGTATCGAGTCGCATGCCGGCATGGTAAGTGCCTCATACCGGGAAGGAGTCACGCGCAACCATCGCATACGGTGGGTCCTTCCCTCCATTAATGATGGACCGTCGAGCTCGAACCGGCCACCGGAACCGTGCCATGTATCATTTTGTTAATTTAGGAATGAGGTTGTCAGGAGCACGAGTATGCTCTAGCAGCGTTGGTAATACACGTAGTACCGCACGTTATGCTTCTGCACTGCACTCACAATGTGCGCTGGCTTTCCATGGGGTACATTTGCTGGGATCATTTTTTTTTTTTGGTTCGTTATGCATGCAAAGGGGCATAAAATGTTGCTGCTTATAGAAATTATAGCAAACCGGGTTCGAGGAATGGGTGAAAATGGAAGGGTAAAAGGCCCTCGGTTTTCACCACCAGTGACACGTCGTCAATCATGGAAAAGTGGCGTAAAAGAGGCGGTAATCAGTAAATTAATTTAAGAGAAAAAAGTGACTGTTTATGTTTTACTTCCTTCGCTTACAAATTATTTTTTTCACTTCCAGAAAGACACCACTAAAAAGAGAATAAGTGATGGATGCGCTTCATCACACATTTTTCACCCAAACATAGCTTCTCGAAAGAGCCATGTATGCAAAGCGACATCGTGTGCTTTATGCGCGTAGGAAATCCATTTCAACATCCTGATCACGTTGCATTCTTAACTGAAATGCGAGGATTTTTTGTTTCTTTTTCCCAAACAACGCTCACCAACCAAAAGTTCGTTCACTCAACACGCGGCAAGTCAAGGCGGCAGTTCCATTTGAAGTACTCTCACTCTCGGACGGCAAACAGTGTATGCCATGCGATACAATCACCGCTGGTACGGTCCCATAAGTTGTTCACCCGCGAGAAAGGTCAAACAATGGAATATTAAATAAATTCAATCAACATTTCGGTTAACGGTTGTCGGTGTGTCGAAGATGGCTAGGCGACAGAAGCTCGTCCCCGAGGCGGTTTGGCCGCGCCTGTTCCGCACAAGACACATCTCAATCGGGTGTCTCCAGTGCAAACAATCGTCACTCTATACGCATGTCCGTTGGGCAAATGGTTTAACGAGATGGCACTGGCGACAGCAGCAGCCGCATCATTTGACGCTTTTCGGTGCGGATTGAATTATCTTTCCGCCCAACTAGCTAGACCGTTTTCGTCTCACCAAACATTTGGTTTTTGCGGTTATCGAACCAGCGGGAGAAACGCGATGAGCCTTCTATCAACTCCACTGCCCTGGAGCTCAAGAATGCTATAATTTCATTCACGGCTTAGTGACGGCGCTAATCAATCAGACGTCGAAGACGTCGGATGCTTTCCTGCAGTGTCCTCACCCCCTGATTGTCAACTTTAATTCCACCCCCCCTTCGGAGGCACGCCACATTGTTGACCGCGCGGGAACCCGAAACACGAGACGATGGCATTGTTTACGGCACAAAACCCCCGAGGAGCTTCAAATTCCACGCTCACTATCAGCAGCGTTCGGTGGGCCGCACACAGCAAACCTTCCATTTTCGATCCGGTTGTTTTGTCTACGGTGATCGGAATCGGAACCGAAAGATGCCATATGACCGTAACCTTGACGTTAGTAGGGGAAAGCGTCCATTTGTGTGTTTGTGTACGTTTTTTTTTGGTGCGTTTGGTTCGAAATCGTAATCGAAAACGGAACTTCCGTCGGGTGCGTTAGCGACCGTTCCGCTTTGCGTTGGAAAAAGGGCTTTCCAACGATGAAAAAAAAAAAAAGAAACAAACATGCGTGCAAGAAAGTAAAACAGGCGTCCCTTTTGCTTGTACTTCGGGCCCAAAGAAACGACGCACATATCTCACCGTGCGAGTCAATGAACTCGTATGAAAACTGCACCCTGCTCGCTGCTGCTAAATTTGTTTTGCGCGAGAACAAATTTTCGATCCAGAATCTTGAGTTCTGCCCTCGCCACTTCCCCCATACGATCTCGCACCCTACACCCTGCATCCTGTGTTCGTTCCGAGGGCGCTCGGCTGTCCCTGCACTCAACCCTCGGGACATAAAAGAACCACCCTAGAGTAGGACCGAAGCGGCACACCCTGAACACGCAGAACGGTGACGGATTCGGTGCAGCAAAACACCGGCAGTCGCTAAACCGACACTGCCATTATCAAGCCGCAGAGAAGAGATGGAGGGACGATTTTTGCTGTCCCGTCAGCGCACGCGACTACGTGCAAAGGGGGAAAATCCGCTCCCAATCCCTAGCACAAATTCCCACCCGGAACCACCTCAATTACGGCATGCCCGAATCCCGAACCCTAGACGATGCATTCGGTGCTAGGGCTTTTCAGGACATCTTTCTCCCTCTCTAGCTCTCTCTCTCGTACACTCTTCATGGTTGAAAGTGTTTCATAATTTACCTGCACACCGAACGGGCGACTTTGAACTTTTGAAGTGTTTTTTTGAAGCTACGATGCTCTTCAGGCATGCCACACGAAAAAGTGTCCCCTGTGCGAAACGATTTGCAAGCCTAAAAGGATCTCTTAAGCCGCGTACCAAGCGTGAAACATTTCGCTAATCGCAACCGAAATAATCATGTTCCCGGAGTTCGCTTCACTCCGTGTGCTGGGACAACGTGACGAATTAATTATTTAGCAACCAGCTTCCGAGTGTGGCAGTGCAGCTACGTAATAAAACACATCCTGCACGTAGGAACCGACCCGAACCCGAACCTAAACCATCCCTAAAACGAAAATTCCTGTATGCAAACGGGGGACAATGTAAAATTGATTATCAAACACACGGCGCACCCACGGCGTATAATGAACCGCAACCTTTTCAGGCGAATCGCTTAGCTCTTATACGTCGGGAACGCTTGCACCGATGGTCCTGGTTATGGAGAGAATTTCCCGTGCGATAATTAACCCGCGATTGTGTTTTCTCAACACTTCCTCTCCCAAGCGTTAAACGATGATGGCCCATTGATTAACTCCCGAAGCCAAGCGTGGTCCATTCCATGTGCGGCAGCAGTGTGGACACCTCGTAAAACGCGCGCCCAACAAACTATCCGTCCCTTTGTTACCGTGTGCCATAAATGTCCTAAACAAAACATCCAATTTCTCCGTTTTACAGCACCATAAAATCAGGCGAGATTATCTCACGCACGGGTGCGTCGTGTGTTCGTGATCATGGTGAAACGTTTCCACGTGGTGCGTTTTCTGGTACGCCTTTTGGAACCGATTTCCAGTATCGAACACATGTAATTTGTTTTTCTAAGAAAGCACCAGCGCGTTGATGAGGCCCATGAACGACGTTCTAATATCGTTTACAATCATCACTCGCGTGGTTTAGCTTTGTCTCGATACATTCTTCACCCCGAACCGCAAATAGCCGCACAAGGCAAGAAAGGAAAATTGATGATGTGCTCGATGAACTATCCACAAGAGGTGCATCGAAATAAGAAGTTTAGTTCAAGAATTTCCGAGTTTGTTACGCATCGATCCGATACAAACCACCAGTCTCGGAACCGACATCCAACCGGGGGATGTGATCTTTCTTTTTCTTGCTTACACATCTCGACCAAAGTGACGTCCCTTTTTCCATCACCTCGCAGGGCATGAGATTGGACGAACCGCTTAATGAACCGTCGGACCGTTCTAGGAAACCATCCCCGAACAGAGGAAAGGTAAACTGTATCCATGTCACAGAAACCGTGCTGCTTATTTTGACATGCGTTGGATCAACAAAACTAGATCTCTGACAGGCGGTTGTCACCTAGGCGTTGGCTACTGATTAATGGGTGCGACGAAAGATGCGATCCGGCCGAAAGCTTCACCACGGACGATATTATTTACAATTTAGGATGAAAAAATCGTTTAGGATAGCTGAAAAAAGCCTCTAGACAAACGAGCATAAAGGGATTTGAAATGTGGTTTTCATATCTTGTTTTGCAGTAAACGATCCTTGTCTGGTTTGCTTTGATACCACAGAACCTATCATCGATGCTTTCTAATGCTACAATTTTTCAATTTACTTAAAAGATCAATTCGGTGAAAGATTATCGTATTACTACAGAGCAAGCATCAATTTCAATGGTCTCGTAACAAAATTCCTAAATATCTACTGATTTAAACCCACTTGTTCATCGTTCATCTCAAATCGTATTCCAATTCTACACATTTTCAGCTCCTACATTGGGCATAATTTTCGATGCAAAAGCAGCAAAGCTTTCAACGACCTGCATTAGCTACCCGAAACCACTGCTGAATGCTTCATCGGATCGATAATTATAAGGCCGGTGTTCACACTGCTCACCGTTGTTGCAGGAGGTGTTTACGAGATAATTGATTCCGCTAAAAACGAAAACATTTTTCACCGCCTTTGATAGGTGCTGATTAGCACCTTTCCTGTGAAGAAAGGACCACCAGCCAGCCAGCCAGCCAGCCAGCGCGTGATATTTCAACACGTCGTTCGCCAAAAACCCCATCATTACATTTGCTTGCCACGCCAAAATTGTTATCCTTCCTAGGGTTGAAATTATAATCGTTCCAAGTAAAAATTCGCTCACGCGAAGGTGATCCGATGCAGGAGTAGATGGTGTTTTTTTTCCTCTCGTCTAAGAATTCAATTACCGCCCAGAAACCTCAACTTCACAACATCAGTCTCGCAGTGTAAAGCACGAAATGGCGTCAGCAAAAGAAATAAGTAAAAATCAATCAATACCGAGCGTGATTGGGTGGCTTCTTCTGTATCTTCCTGTGCACTGTGCACGGTCGCATTCCAATCGAATGCGTTTCGGAGCGGAAGTTCACGAGTTGAGCTCGAAATGAACTGTGGGTGGTGGCGTCTAGGGCGTACTTCAGGGCGTACGAATTGGGTTGGTTCGTTTGATCCTTGAAAAACCAGCGTATGAGTGCATGAGTTGTTGACCAATCGAGCGACCGAAACGAAACCGTCCTTCTTATCGTCAACAAACGACCTGCCTTCGGGTCGAGAGCTGAAACGGATGTGCTAAAAGTCCATCAAATCCGGCATGCCAAAGGTGAAAAGCAATTGACCGTACCGTACTACCCGTATTGACGATTAGAACCACTTCAGTTGACTCCTCTAATCGTACCCCGAATGAGATGAAATAAGCTGCATCGAATAACAGAAGAACATCGCACGCGGAAAGATTATAGCTTTACGAGCTACTTAAACTCAAGCAATAAGAAAAAAAATGAAGAGAGGGGGAATGGGGGCAAAAAAAGAACACACTCGCCAGATATGACACACACCAGGAGTGGAAAAAAGCAATTGAAAACCGATGCGATCGAATCGGTCTATTGGCCGATTTGGAAGATAATCCCCTTCGTTCGGTCGAGAACCGTCTAGTAGAGAGAGAGAAAAAAAAACAATTAAAGAAGAACGGCTACCGTGAAAAACTTTTTCTCGAAACGAATCCACTCTTCGTGAAAGATTTCAACTTCAGCGAAGAACAAAATGAAAGAAACTAATTTAATTTGATACACCCAACCAGCATAGATCACGCGCGCGACGCTCCGATCAAGTGCCGATCGTATTAAACGCCCAAGAGGAACGATTGAACTCGTGTGAGTGGGCCGGTGCGGTCCCGTTCAGCCGCTGGGCACCAGCTGGCCCATCATTTCCCCAAATCCCCCCGAAGGCGGTGGAAATAAAGCACTTGAAAGGCAAAACTCAAACAACACGGCTTTCGTACTGGGCCCCCTAGTTGACCGGTTCTTTTAAGTCTCTCGTTTGCGCGCTACCATTTCAAAGCTAATGATGAGCCGGGGTGACGCAGCATGTTTTCCTTTTCGGAATCGGAAACACATGCGAATCCTCCGCCCTCCGGTCCGGTCCACCCGTCGGAGAGATTGTGGCGGTTTGTTGCAAAGAAGAGCCAAATCTCAATCTCTCCCCCGCGAGAGCCAGGCGAAAAGCAAGCGTGTTGGGTCCGGTGAGCGTTCCCGCACGAACGCGGCAACATAAGGGATGACGATGAAGAGGGTAGCGTCATTCGGGATTATGCGTCATGGTCGAGCGCCTCGACGCACACAGTTTTGTAGCGTGCGCGCGTGAACATGAATTCAACGCGCACCAACAATCGAGCAGCGTCGCCCGGCATCTTTCGAAGCGAGAGAAGAAAAAAAACGAAGCCCAAAACAATCCGACAATCCGATCCGAAGAGTGGATGGCTAAGCCCGACCCTGCCTGGGAAGCCGGGCGAGACATAAGGTGGCGAACACAATGTTGGTGCCGAGGTACTGGCGGACTGGCGGGGTCGCAAATCGAGTCGAGTCGGTTCTAGTTCACGCACGATTGGTCTCCTTTACGTTGCAGATGTTTCCCGGGACTGCGTCGTCACAATTTTGCCCGATGCCGATTTCGTGCGCTCCGTTCTCCAATATTTGCCCACCACTCGTCTCTGCTCCTCCCACGAACTTCGGCGGTTGGACCAAAAATTATGTTTCTTTTTCGTTCGGTCCTGGTTCGGCACGGTCCTACAAATTGAGCACTGGTAGCTGGCAGATGACCGCGAACCATCATCAGCTCTGTTTCAGCAGCATCACGAATGAATGTCAATCATCTGGGCCTGGGCCCAAAAACCATCGCCCGCACGGTGCAGCGGTGGTGGTGGTGGTGGTGAGGAAGTGGGACGGGAAGCGTTGGCACGATTAAGCAATTTCTGTACCGAGCCCGTGAAAGTAACAGGCGCGAGTCGCCCGTGCGCGGAAAGTACATGGGGGCCATCCATCCCGCTGGGGCACACCCCGTCGCGCGTGAACCGAAGAAAACGGGTACCGGGCGAACACGACCGCGAAGTTTATGTAGCGTGGGAAAACGTGACCGAGAACTCCGATAGATGCGCCGTTTATCTTGGGGCGCACACACTCACACGCGTATGCGATTTGCTGAGAACTGATCCATTCCCGCGCCTATGCGTTGGAGAAGGAAGTTTCACGTAGGAAGTGAACAATCTTGCCGTCTATACGTCGATTAAGAGATATCTTCGAGTGATGCGATCACGCAAGCGGCAATAACGCACACGGCCGATACCAAACATTTCGAAGAGAGCGTGAGTTAGGAAACATTCTTCCTTTTTTTTGCTGAAGGATTTTTCTAACACCACTATCAATCTTGGAGAAGACGAGCTATTTGCTGCTTCGGGCCTGAAGCAACCAAAACCGAGTTCCAGTAGTTCGCACATAAAACTATCAGCCGCAGGTCGTTTAGCAATCGACCTAAGCCTTTGTGCGACGTGTTCTGGCATAAATCGTTCCGTCTTCGCTAGAACCGCTAAATAAAAAACACACACACACTCGAACGGTGCCAAAGCAGGCGGTAAACTTACTCCGGCGCCGGCAAATAATTCGCTCGTAAATATTGCAACCACAGAAAACAAGGCTTTCTGGTCTCCGAACCGACAGTGCAGACCACCACCATCAGAGTTGGCGGGCGAATAATTCTTCGAGGAAGTATGCTACAACTAATTTACAATCCCACAGAGCGCTCGAGAACGCAAAACAGAGCACTGAGTGTTCCGATAGGGCAGGAGCGAAAACAAAATCAACCCGTGCACATTGGCTTGCGCCTGGGAAAAGACGTCGAGTCAGTAATTCTTCATTGGAGACGGCCGGTGGAGACTTTAACGAATCGAGCACCTCGCCGTGGGAATACAGTGCGTTTGTCCGGCGGGTTCACGCCCTGCAAGGGATGCTGTTAAGTTTTATGATCCACCAATGCTACCGTGGATTCCCTTTTGTTTTGTAGCGTTTACGAGGAGTAGCGTGCGCTTTCGGGCATTTGGCTCTGCCTCTGTTTTGCCCGATCTGCTTCCAAACAACGAAATCCGGGGCGCAGCCGGATCGTAAAGCTGTAAACTGGACTTTTCTCCTATCTAATGTCACTTCATTAGTAGCTTCCTACCCGCGACCGGCCGGTGATGTGCTACTTCTTGTGGGAATTGGCTACTTATTGACTGTTAACAAACGATCGTCGTTTGCAAGACGATAAAGGCACGAAAAGCATGCAGCATCGGAAAGCATGCAGCATTTACAGCCGCGCCGCGGTTCAGGTTGCCGTATCACCATTAATTGAACAGGCTACTCGTCGCCAGTGCCACCCTCGGTCACGCCGTTTTGTCAAAGGGAAGTTCTAGGTATCACTTCAGAGCCCGCCAGAACCTCGGAGGCAGAGACAGCGAACCGAACGGAAGAGTTAATCATCCTTCCGTGAGCAGAACAATCTTGTTGTTTAAAGCAATTTAGCTCTGCCGCATCGAGGGGAGGCCACCCATCCGATGTGTTCCGTTAGCCCTCGAAGACGGCGCGGCACGAAATTGCATTCCAGGGTGCATTACAAAGTGGCACTCGAGTAAGTTTTGAGCATACCGCTCGTGGGACAACGGTTTTGAAGTCACCTGGTTGAATCTGTTGTCTATGTTTACTCCAATATGCAGGCTACATGGGACACCCTCGGAAATACAAGTCCGAACATTGATCGTCTCAAGGCTTGGATTTGGACATTTGCAACAATAAAGTCGTGCAATAGCACGAAAATCGTGCCGGGAAGGGCAATGTGTTGAACATCGACTGCACACACGAGAAGTCCAGACATGAAGCGGTGGGGTTTCCCGTACGCTTCCTTCACATCTAGAGTCGGAGCACGTTTATGTTTTCAACGCCAGTTCCGTCGCGTTCTTCGCCACACCACGAACCATCGTTGATCGATCGACCGAAACACCTTCCACCTCCCGAAGCAGGCAGAAATTGAAACATTCTCGTGCCCTGCGCAGGTTATCCAATGTTTTCTTGAATTGCTCGGCTCACCCGGTGCCGGTGTTAAATTAGTGACCGAGTGCGGTTAGTGTCGTGACCCGGCGACCTGCACGGGTTCGATGGGAACGTGATTTCTCACCGTCAGAGAGAAGATTCCAATGATTAAGAGTCAAACCGCAATCAAACGCAAAAGGTTATTTGCATTCCAGCACGATCGAGGATCATCCAAAGTGCACAAATGAAGTCGAAACATAAAATAACCGATAACACTACCATCCCATCAGAATCATTCTCTGCACACACAATGGATGAGGAACTAAAACGAGTCTGTTCTCGGCAGCGTTACGATTACCGCAGACCACATTCCTCGACCAAGCTCGATCGCAATGCACTTCCGCATGGTATGCACTTCAAAAACTTGCACAATAGCGCTGCAACAACTTTCACCGGGACCGGGAGATCCGAGACTAGAGTACGCCAGTAAATACGCATGATTGATTCGACCCGGTTAAACGAAAGCCACCTCACCCGTCAATAGAAACCCGATTCATCGTCAATTTGTCTTTCCGCCTCGCACGAACAATGATTCCCAACGCACCGTCACATAGGATGGCATTGTAATTGGTGTCGCTCGGCAAGTGCAAAGGAAGGCCCGTGCCTTTTACACTTTGTACTTGGAGCCACGGTGTGATTCACGGCTGGAACTCTGATTCAACTTTCGCTAATTGAATTAGTTTACTACTATCGCCTTGGTAGGTCACCGGGGAAGCGAAAGGGGTTTGATGGAACGAACAAGCAGGAGAGGGCGTGTTCCGACAGCTTCCGATGACGCTGCACAGTTTATTGCATTTTCAAGAAAACGGAACATTGAATAATTGAATGCTTCCTCCAATGCACTTGCTACATGCATGCGAATACTTCGAACCGATGAAGTAATGCAGTGTAAAAAACAGTATATTGCACTTAAGTGGAATTATTATATTCCTCAAGGGCTCCTTGATTCAAATAAAAATAAACGATATAAATTTGTAAATGTATATCTTTCAAGTAGTATACCTATTAATGTTCCTTAAAGATGTTTTAAAAAGCTAGTCAAACTGCTTCAATGTGTACTTCAGATAAAATGTTACAGCAGATATCCATTAAGAGTTAGTACATAGTAATTAAAGTACAACGCATAATAATTAATTTATAATGTATAATAAATGGAAATACTGAGCAATATTTTCTTCATTAATAATAACAATAATCCCAAAGAAGCTTCAAAAAAAATTAATGAAACATACCTACTATCTAACGTAGAACATCATTTGCTTAAACAATCTTTATAATATTCCGCGTTTTTGTGTGAATTTTGCATTTTAACTCATAACGTAACCTACACTTCATAGTTCCCAAAACCAATCTTCATTGCGGTTGGTGAAGTTGGCCGCTATCCTCAGAAACATTTTCAGACATGAAAGAGAATACTTTTCAATCTCCAGGAACGGAAGATGGCGTCACCAACCAAACCAGAATGTAGCAAACCATAGTCCCGTAAAAGCACCACAAACCAGCTCAGCAAAACCCTTATAAGCTCGTCACTACCTCCTTACATATTTTTGCACAAAAACCACCGCACCCCACCGGGAGGCCAAATTTTAGCTTCCTCACAGCCGCTTTTCTGCGCGCGCGACAAGCGGACACTAAATTTAAGGATCATAAAAATTAGCATAAAATCACGAGTCGTGAGAAACCTCGGCCCGTTCTAGCGTTGTGTTTTTTTTCCTTTCCTACGATTGACGCTAGAAATGGATTGGGTTGAAAATATTACCGCCGATGCTTGTGTTTGTGTGCACTAAATACCTTCGCGGTGTGGAATGAGTACAGTAGGGCCAGCGCGTTCCAGCGATTTCGCAGGGCACCCCCAACCCGATCCCGAACTGGGCCAACATGCAAAAGGATAATTTCGTCCATTATTACATCGCTCGCCGATAAATGTAATCGCATGCAATCGTGTGGTATTCGAGGTATTTTAGCGTGCTTGTAAGTGGGCGGAAGCATCGGAGCGCGGCCCGGGTCGATCCAAGCAGGGGGAGGCAGTGGAAGGTCTTGCGAACAAGCGAACAAGCTTTTACCTGTCATTCTCGAGCGATCCGATAAGAGCACGATTTACGAACCTACTAAAAAGCGCTCCCCAGCGGTTCGGTAAGTCCCTCCCGCTCGACTCGCGTAGAATCGATTGCTTTTAATGAATAGCGGCCGTTAATCCACTTGACACTTTAAGGATTATTGAATGAGCAGCGGTTAAGAGGTTTTCGGGCAGTTTTTCCACCCACTATCAATAAACATGTTAGATTATTTGACATCCAAACAGGCTCCTCCTGTACGGGGCGATTCACCTGATTGGCAATCACACCGTCCTCCCGAGAACCGGAGCCGTGGTAAAGATTTCCGGGCAAAACCTGTAGCCGCAACACTTTCGGGGCAAACGATATGACGCGATCTACCGACGATGCAACAAGAGCCATTAAAATTTTATCACTTTGATTGCAAAAGTAGCAATTAGTAATCACATTTATTCGCATGTATCCTCCGTCCCCGAAGGGGTACCGGGCTTCGCTCGTGTCTCGTGGTTATGGTGGCGAATATTTCGCGAAAATAAAATTAAACACCCCAAAGCGCACAACATCAGCTGCCGCCACCACCTTTAATTGGTTTTCCGCGCTCGGTTTGCGTTGGTTCGTCCGTTGGTCTGGCGAAGGGAAATTTGTGCAATAAAAAATAATGGCAAATTTCATTCCGCTAATGGTGCGCGCTCCTCCCAACGGGAAGACGTTGTTGTTGATGGAATAATTGCTCGCCGACCAAGGGCGCGTTGGGCACGCTGTACACGGCACTGAGACTGCGACAGGATCTAGGATTCGCTTGCAAGCAGTGAAATCCTCACAGCATGAGCATTCCCGTTTTACACGCTCATCCCTTTCCATTGCCTCCATTGTGTGCTGGCATTCGAAAATTCAATTTCCAGTTATTAATTCTACGTTGCGTTTGTGTAACTTTCCACGGTTTCGCTTCCGGACGGGGCGTGACACTGCCACGTTCGTATCCAGCCTTTCTGCCGAGCAAAGGCGGTCACTTCCGCTCTCGACAACGTCACAAAAACCAGTCCGATTCTATTTCTACTCGAGCATGGGAGATGTTTACCCTGCATGGCGGTGTGGTTCCCATGTTGAAGTGCCACCATCGACCTCCTAGGAGGCACTTTAATGCTCTGCTGTGCTAACGTCCGACCAACGGCTCCGCCCGTTAAGCAATGACCATGGAATTCAGGTGTCAGAAATCGAACTCCGAAGAGCAAAACTGCCCAGGTAGCATACACCCCGCTGGTTTCTAGCGCCGCCAGGGGAAAGAAAAGGCAGTTTGGCAGTGGTGGTAGTGGGCCTTGAAAAAGCGAACAGATAGGATAATCTTTCACCTTCGACAAGTAATTAGATGTGATGGCGCCTTATTGGAATGTTCGGAAAACCGGAAACTGCGCCCCATGAGAGGATGATCCGTGGGGGTGCTACTAGAGAAATAGTTTTAAACAGGATGTGGCGAACGAACACAAGCTGTGCTCCGTCTGTGAAACATTGCAAAACGTGCAATTTAACCCGTTGCATAATTGCGCTTGCTTTCCAAACGAATAGAATTGTCAGGAGTTTTTGTTTAATTTTTCTTCATCAGAAACTTGTGCAGCACAAGCGAACTCCGGTTTTTATTGGGAAATTTTTTTTCTGCTTCTCCAGGAAGTACGTACAATACTAAACGTACATATAATAATGAAACAAAAGAAAGTGCGGAAACAACGCGAAAACAATGGCACTGCTTGCATTCATGCGGCGCTAGAGGCTGCTTTTTCGAGAAACGTAAAAAACACGGCTCCTCACGTGAAACGTAAAAAAAAAACCGAAACCCGACGATCTTGGAACCTGATGCAACGGGCGTGATTTATGCGACGGCCACCCTCGCCGTCCATGGCGGAAATAATGCGGACGGAATTCGTTTCCCGCTCGAGTGAAAAATCGGGAAAAAGCGGTTCACAATGACGACAAAAAAAAAGCGCCACCTCTTGGCGGGATGTGGAACGCACGGGCACGGGCGGCCGCGGATGGCGGAAATCGTAGTAGCATATTATGTCCTGTGTCCTGTGGTTCTT
>JXWZ01008295.1:0-14778 GCA_000956215.1 Anopheles farauti No. 4
TCTCTCTCTCTCTCTTTCTCTCTCCCTCTCTATCTGTTTCTTGCTCTCTTAAAAATGGGATTCCGATTCTGCTCCCTCCCTGCAAACCGTACGAAAATATCAAGGGTTTGCCTGTCGTCGTCTTGACAGAAGCATCCTGGAGCTACATCCTCCGACACGGTTTGCCCTTCGGAATCCGAGCAACCCCAATCCTCCCCCCACCGCCCCACCAACATCAGGGTGAACTTTACGCGCCCATTACGCGCCTGCACAATTCCTATTCCTCTATTAACACTCTGTCCCCACCCCAACAAAATAAAAAAGGTCGTAGTGTTGAACTTGATAGCATTATTAGAATTTGTTCCGAGAGAAGCTGACAAAACTATCAATGTCAAACTTCCCACGCTCGTGAGATTTTCTTACTCCAAAACAAACCAACTGGGCGGCTGATGCATGGTGGGCAGATTGATCCATAGTAGGCGGCCTACTGCTCGTTGATCTAGCGAAGTTTTGCCTTTATCTGGCGTCTCAGTGCAGGTGAGTTCAACAATAGATCGTCGAAATAATTTCAGTTTCCGGTCAAACTGGCGATCAAGTTGTTAAGTGATCTTTTGCAGCTTCTGCTTTACGAACTTGAAAAGAAAACCCCCGATCAAATTACCATGCAGCACATGGTGCGGTCAGAGGATCGATCAGGTCAAACATGGTCGATTCATCAATTATGAAAGTTCAAAAGCCTCGCTCTTCCGGAGGGAAGAGGCAAAGATGAGGATTACAATTATTTCTACCTTATTTGCACTCTCTCTCTCTCACCTGCGTTTCGGTAACCTTTAGCTCTAATGTTTGTGCTATTAATTATGCTAAACGCCAAAAGAACCTGTAGCTTTAAAGCGTTTGAACTATTTCTGCTGCCTGCCTAGTGCATTCTCTTCTCTGACCGCAACTTCCTTCCATTGACTTGGGATGTATTGCGTGATCAAGCGGAAGTCAGAACGTAGCATAGAACTGCTCCCTTCCCCGGAGCAGGTTAAGCGCCTTTTTGTATTTTTTAGTTTATCGATACTTTCCTTCGTTCCTTCCGTGTCTTTCTTCGTTTTATGTTTAGGCTTTTTAACGTAATTTCTCACACTCGACAACAACAAAAAAAAACAACAAATCCGAAAGAAACCAACCAAATTCATTCAAAACATGGTCGATCGCTTCCCCCCGCCAGTGCTCATCATCGCGCATCGACATCAGAAGAAAGCCTGTACACAACCCGCCTTAAAACACTCATCACTATGCCGCCGCCGCCACCAGCATCAACCACCACCGAAGCCTGCCCTTGCCACACAAGACGCTGAAAATGCCTTCGATGGAGTAGGCACCGAATGCGCGCTTGGTGAAGCAAAGAATAAGGGATAAACGAGACGAAAGGAATACGAATGGAGAAAAAAAGGGAGCACAACGAAAAACCGAACATTTCCCATCCGTCTTGGGCCGTTTTTCTCCCTTGCGCTTTAGCTTGCTTTCTTTCGGTCTGCATTCTCCCGCTTCCCGCTTCCATTCACCCAACCAAGCTGCTACTGACCTGTCTTTTCTTCTCGCTTGCCTCCGCTTCGATTCGTGTTTCGGGCCCGCTCTCAGGCCGCTGTGCGTGTTCTTGCGTGGAGGATCGCATCCGTCCGCTTCCTCCCCTCAGCGAAGCGAGAGACATTCCTGGCTTTATGGTTTCTTTCTTTATGTACGGTGTTCGATTCGGCTGTTCGATGGTATCGAGAGAGAGCAACAGAAATTGACCCTCACACTGCACTTGCCACAATCATCTAGTATGCATTGTCCGGCGACGAGGGGAAGAATAACTGACAGGAAATGTGGTTTTCTCCCCTCTTTCAAGGGTGCGGGAAGATGCGCCAAGGTGCGAATAAATTTTGACCAGCGGGAACTGAACACACGCAGAGGGGGTTTGGCCCATTTTCTATCACATTTGTTTTGGCAGACGGCCCCTTTTTGCAGGTATTAGCGTCAGCACGGAAACACTGAACATCATCCAAGAAGCCATAAAACGACCAACAACATCCTTCCTTCTTGGAGCACACATATGCGCTGCGACTTGAACCAACCAAAAAACATGCTACCGACTTCGGCGTGCTTTTTACTACGGTTGCTTTAGAGTACTGCATCGTAACCAAACCGCGCTACGGTGGTTACAAACATGGTTTGGCCATGTTTTTAGCGAAACCCACATGGGTGTGATGTTCTCGTACGAAACCTTTTTTTGTTTTTGCTGCATTAATTTTGATATGGGAAAATAAAAGTACACACTTACCGCGATACGAGTATGTCCTGAGTAGAATTCTTCAATCAATAATCCATTCCCGTAGCGTGTCCTAGTATTCTGGCTTATTGTGGACGTTTCTACCAGTAGAAACCGTACGTGACTGCTGCAGCGCTGCTACGCCCAAACTGCATTTACGGACGCAAGGTGTCTATCCTTGGGCAGGGATGTATTCCAGTACCGGGATATCTCCTCCGGGAAACCTCACATTAGCATTCAATTTGCACTAGTTTGATCAACGAACTTAGCCACCTTTGACATTTATGGTAACATGCTACCTTTTCCACACGCAAAAAACCATGGGAACATTTGCATAAGTGCATACACACACGCACCAACTCACTCACACTAACACGAGCACTTGGAATTTTCCTGTTTTTCCTTTTCCCACTACTCACATAGACGTACGAAACACGCACACACACCCAAACACGTGGTGGAGAGGAAATGCAGATAACGAATCAAGGTGAGATGTCAGGGAAACGGACACGGACGGGCACACACCGAGAACAATATTACACCTGGAACGAGAAATTATTATGCACAAAAAAACACAGTGTGTGAGAAGAATTTTCACTGCCACACCAATAACAACGCTGCCGCCTCCTATAATAGCACCTAATCTCGCATAACCGCGTTGTCACACCTTATTTTCCTCCGCACACAATCATGTTTCGGGTCAGACCGCAAACCAGTGCTAAAATCCCAACGCACACCAACGGAGCAAGGTTTTCCACAGCCAGAAAATACAACACAACCCACCGATTGACCCGCAGGCACAGGCCAGCAGTTCCCAGCGCTTATACATACACACGTATCCTACATCCTTCTCTCGAACCTATCGCACTCTTTCCCTCACTATCTGTATGATAGGCTCTCTCGTGAATCCTCTTTCTCTTTCTCGCTCTTGTATATTGATCTGCCCAAATCTCAGTGAACGGTTCATCAATTCTTGAATTATTTCTACACCGAATGGCAGTTTTCCCGACCAAATAATTTGTGAATTAGTGGTATGGAAATTAAATCACTTTTGCACACACTCACAGTTCTCACAGGCGCACCGGGGCGAAGGAAAACTCTAAATACAACTCCCAGAGCTTAACTCGCTAGCAGCAGTGCGCTCTGTCTGCTTTGAAGATCTTCTGAAAAATGTGAGATGCGTGGAATCGTGCAGCCAGCAGCATACGCTAGTATCGATTTTTTGTGGCTCAAACTTCTCGGTACATTCTCTCTGTATTCCAGAGCGAGCGAGTGAGAGAGACAGAGAGAGAGAGAGAGAGAGAGGCAGAGAGAGCGAGAGTGGCGAGAGTAAACGAGAACACGCACCATGCTCTGACCGATTGAGAATGCTATGCTGTTGTCCGTTGTTATGCTGCTGGTTAAACCAGCAACATGATGCGCACACCTTTGCAAACACACACAAACAAACTGTGCCGTACGTTCTGCTCTCGAGTGTAGCATTAGTAACGACAAAATAACGCTCAAAAAACCGTGCCGCAGCAATAACTTCTAGATAACTTATATTTGGTAGCTTACTCAAAACTTTGGTGCTGATTTGTTAGATCACACTACTTTGCACAACAAACACTGCTCTACCGATGACAGTGTAGAGAAGAATGTGGAGAGGACTGTTATGCTGCTGTTAGATCTGGCGCACGAACGAACCCTGCAAACGGCGAAACTGTGAAACAAAACCAGAATTCTTTATAACGGAGCGACAGAAGAGAAGCGCAACATAACTCTTGCCTCTTTTTCGCACGTTCTCAGACAGAGACAACGAGCGAAAGAGATCATTCGTTCTCCTTCTCACATTGCTTTCTTCCAACATCATCTCAGCCTACTGTAGCAGAAGTAAAGCATTTATTTGAACTTCACTATTTCCACGGGATAAAACGAATTTTACGCGAAGTCTTACTTTCAAATGCAAATTAAGCTTTTCTGAATGCGCCAAGCATCCAATTGCCAGATTCATATGTACCGTTTGTACTTAGTACAAAATAACAATCCGTGTTTTACGAACCCACTCGGTTGTTTAAAGTACGAGTTGAAGAACGTTGAACCGGTTTTGTTGGAGTGTAGTCGAGGCACAAACTCCACGGGACGGATATGTATCTTTCTAACGCCTTGGCACAACGCGATACCACCAGTGGACGTTGTTAGTTGTGTATGATATCACTCGCAATTGTCATCATAGGAGCAAATGGTTGGTCCTTTGAACTTTCAGCTGTGACATCCTTCATACGCTCGGATCTATGTTTTCCTCATCAGTTTTTTATTATTCCACTGATAAACGGAACATGCACATGAATCCACACTCGCTCACATTTCCTCCGAGCTTCGGATGTTTAAAAAACGTGGAGCCCGGATAACAGCAGCAATGTTTACTTCAGCTTCTTCTTCGGGCGCAGGTTGTTGGTATGTCCACACTTCTTCTTGCGGCAATTGGTCGCTCTCGGGTGGAGACGAGCGTAACACTTGCGGCAAATCATTTTGTCACAGTTGTACTTCTGTGCCAAAATACGGAGCGACGGCTCAATGATACCTGTTCATCATAAAAAAAGATCCACTATTTAGAATCCGTTCGAGTTCATCATATTAGCGATCTCGGTATGACTACTTACCACCACGGAGTCGGAGCACCAGGTGAAGGGTGGATTCCTTCTGGATGTTGTAGTCCGACAGAGTGCGGCCATCTTCCAGCTGTTTGCCGGCGAAGATCAGACGCTGCTGATCCGGAGGGATTCCCTCCTTGTCCTGGATCTTGGCCTTCACATTTTCGATCGTGTCCGAAGGCTCGACCTCAAGAGTGATGGTCTTGCCGGTGAGTGTTTTCACGAAAATCTGCATGGTTCTACGAATATACAAGAGTACAAGTTGAAGCTTGACATTGGAGGTTATGTTTGTCTCGGTGAGGCATCGGTTCACGTAGCTTCCTGCGGAACACAACCCGTATACCAGTAGTTGCGCTTGAGCATGCCAAACCGGTGCTAGCACATTGCAAAGCCTTTTCACGCAACCAAATGCAACGAAATTCCATAAAATTCATAAAATTTCTAAACAAAACTCACCCAACGTGTCTTCTCGCTGGTACACTTTGACAGGAAAGGAAAAAGAAATCAAAAACTGACAACTTCCCAAATGACAAATAGCCCCAATGAACACAGCTTGACACTAGGCCACCGACCATCTGCCGATTGCTTTTGTTGCTTCGTAAAGGAAAATAAGCCGGAGAAAAGTAGTTTTTATTCCTGCATAGACTATCACTAGAATAGCATCAAACTCGACGAAAATTATTGTGTACTACAAAAAGCTTTATTTTCATACAAAGGAAAAAATAACCACTGTAACCTATTTACAAAGATCTTTTTACATTAATTGGAAATTAGAATTCATATTGTAGAAATGAGACTAAAAAATATTTAAAGGTTTGCGATGTGCGAAATGTGCGATGAGTCTGTCAAAATAGCACATGTTGAACACATTTTTCCTTGGGTGCGTATTGGCAACACCACGTCATTGTTGTCAAAGTGACAACGGGATTGCTCATCCGAGCAAACTTTAATTAAGGGCTTTTTATATTTTTATATCGGATCCTGGCCGCCGATTGCTGCTGTCCGTGATTTTCTTCCGAGACTCGTGGTGCTCGACACAACAAGTGGCCTGATCTAGTGTAGCCGTGATGTTCTGAAGATTGCATCAGAGAAGTTAAATCTAAACCTAAGTTACATATAGGGAAGTGTGAGTTTGCGTTACCGAAGCATCATGTCCGAGGCGGATAACAGTACCGCTAATGCGGAGAATGAGCCGCTAGTGGAAACAAATGTTGAGGTAAGTATGCATACCACAAACAGTGTAATCCCGCGAGTTAACAACCACTCATCTATCTTATCCAGGGTGCCGTACAAGGACAGGGGGCACCGCCGTTACAGCAGCAACCATCACGTGCTGAATCGTTCTTTGCCATCACCAAGTCACTGATCATCAGAGCATTGATTATTTATTTCATCTCATCATTCTTCCGACGCCCTGCACCAGACGCCGGCGTGAACCAACAATCCACTGGCAAGTCGAAGATTAATGCCTGGAATCTGTTTGACAATGGCACCATCTTCGATATGCACGTCTACATTTCGGAAGATCAATACAATGTAGACTTCAACGACGCCAACAGTTTAATCTGGTTGCAGGAAGGTTTAATATACGGTGAATGGTACGGTGGTCGCGATGGCGATGGCATTTATACGCTCAATACTCAGATAAAAGCATCCGAGCAGCTGATGAACAATGGCTCAATTTATCTGCACACGTACGTAACGAAGACAGGACTCAGTCCCAACCCGGCAGCGGGTGAATATTTTGCAGGTAAAAACATGGGCCATGCGAAAGCCATGCTTAGCCGGTACCGGCGCATAAAACGCACCAAAACGCATAATTTGCTGGCGGGCGATAAGGAAAAGTTTGAAAAGGAGCTGGAAGATGCGCTAGTGGACGATAAAATATTCGCGCACTGGCATCCCAACCTGACGATTAATCTTGTGACGGATCAAACCAACTGGGTGAAGGGTTCGGTACCGCCTCCGTTGGATGAGTACATAAAGTTCCTGCCCGGTGGCCAAACATATCTTCCGATCGTTTTCTACAACGACTACTGGAACATGATGAGAGATTATCAGCCTATTAACAAAACGACACCGGTACTAGATCTGAACCTGTCCTACCAGCCACTGTCGTTGTTCAAATGGCAGTTGTATGCCGCACAAACGATGCGCAACAAATGGGCCAACAACATGTTCACGGAAGCCCTATCCGGGGGATCCGAGTCGGACGAAGATCAGGACTCGTTGAAGGAAGCGCTGCTGGACACAAATCCGTACCTGCTGGGTGTTACGATCGTTGTGACGATTCTCCACAGCGTATTCGAGCTGTTGGCGTTTAAGAATGACATCCAATTTTGGAATAACCGCAAGTCGCTCGAAGGTCTGTCCGTTCGATCGGTGTTTTTCGGCGTGTTTCAATCGGTGATAGTGCTACTTTACGTGTTGGATAACGAAACGAACTTTATGATCAAGATCAGCTGCTTCATGGGTCTGGGTATCGAGGTGTGGAAGATCCAGAAAGTGGTTAACATTAATGTGAGTAAAGAAAATCGCGTCTTTGGATTCCTTCCTCGCATTAGCTTCACCGATAAGGGATCGTATGTGGAGTCAAGTACGAGGCAGTACGACAATCTGGCATTTAAGTACCTTGGATGGGTGTGCTTCCCACTGCTAGTGGCCTACAGTGTGTACAGCGTGTTCTACCAGGAGCACAAGGGATGGTATTCGTTTGTGCTCAACATGCTGTACGGATATCTGCTCACCTTTGGCTTCATAATGATGACTCCGCAGCTGTTTATCAACTATAAATTGAAATCAGTCGCCCATTTGCCATGGCGAATGTTGACCTATAAATTCCTTAACACCTTCATTGACGACATCTTTGCCTTCGTGATTAAAATGCCGATGATGTACCGAATCGGTTGTTTCCGTGACGGTAAGCATATCTGTTGCAATGCAAATGCGAGTGGAGCACAGGAATTTACGGATAACTTTTCTTGCTTTACAGACATTGTCTTCTTTATCTTCCTTTATCAACGCTGGATTTACAAGGTCGACTCCAAGCGGGTGAATGAGTTTGGTTTTTCGGCGGAAATGCTCGAGTCCAAGGGCGAAACATCGGCGACCGGAACTTCCGCCGCATTGTCCGAACACGTCGCTGCCGCAAGCAGCGGCGATGAGCAAGCGACGGACACGGGAAGTCAGCCCTCTTCGCCCAACGCTAAGAAAAGGAAAAACAAAAAGTCTTCCCCTAAGCGTAAGGGAGCTAATAAGCCGGCCACGGAGAAGAAAGATGACTAATAGAATTTCGATGTGCACACAGATTTAGTATCATTTAGTATCATAGATATCGCAGTGCCCCGCGTTGGGAGCAAAAGTTGCGTCTTGCTGGCAGCTGTTGCCGCGTATGACTGTATCTTTGGTGCGTTCATTGCGTTAGCGAGTTTGTTTGTTTTCGTTTGTTTTAAACGTAAAGCGTATTTAATTTTCTCGTAGTTCTTAGCCGTGAAAAGCAGTATAATAATCCGCTGATCGCTATGGATGCAGCAGAAAACCAATAATATGAAAGCTTTACTAGATTCATTCGATTCTCTAACTGAAAGACTACGTTAAAAGGTAGTAGTGCAGAAGAAGGAATGAATTGTGGTATGTTTTACATGATCAAAGTACGTGTTAGTGTGTGGTATGCATGAAAGCGTGAATTTCAAAGCCGAACATAAAAAGCAAAATAGATATTCAATGCGTAGTCACTGTGTGCAGATAGTTTGCTGGACAAGCTTTTCTGGAGCCTCAAACTCAACGACCTAAATCAAGATATCACATCACATCCGGTCAACACGCGCCCTAATCGCTCAAACTTTATCACTGTTTCTTGAGTACAATATGCTACAAACAGAATCCGTATTGGACGGATTCATGTTGATGATAATTTTTTATGAAGAGCCGTACTAAGCCATATATGGTACTGAAGTTTTGTTTAAATTGTTTGCAATGGTTTTTCAATCCTAGGTGTTAAATTTGCTTTCGATTTAAATGTTATTGACTTTGAGTTGATTGATTTTTCAACGGTCTATTGCGATGCTGGTAGGAAACGTGGTTTGAATTAGCTGTCAAATAGCTATCCCGTTTGGGTCCGACCTGTACTTGATCTAGTAGCAAACGTCAAAACAAACCAAATCGATGACGAAAGCAAATCAAAGTTTGTTTGTTCAACCCTTGCTGCAAATGGGAAAATAAGTGCATAGAAAATGTATTCCGAATGGGCCTCCCTCTATCCGATTATTGCGGAAAACATCAATAACGCCCAAACGCAAAGTGTGCTCGGAAAGTTTAGCATCGTTGGCGGTCGTGATGTTGCAGCGGTCGTGATCAAACAATTGGCCAGCACCTTGGGAATCACCAACAATGCCGAACCTAGCAATCTTCACACGGACCAGGAAGTAAGCAGCTCAAGAAGCAAAAAGAATTCAATAACCACAACTCCTCTTCCATAGGTACTGTGGTGTATGGATGTAATTTGTCACGGGTTGTCGTTGCCTCTTTCCGAGCATGACATCATCAAGGATGGCGTTAACATCTACTGCGAATGGATCAGTGCGGTGCTGCCCCAAACCAAGCTCAGTGTTCCACGACCGATTATCGATGATCCGAACACGTATGTGCGGAAAATCATCAAACATCTGTACAATCTTTTTGTACCTCGCCCGGGAGAAGGTACGGCTGCCGTACGACGATAGCACTGCGTCGAACTTAGTGACCCAATTTAGATGCACTTCACATGTGTATTTGTGTGCATGTGTGTGTATCGTGTGTGCGTGTGTGTATGTGCAACGGCTTCCGCATTTGCACCATTAACAACAACAAAAAACAGCATATGCCCGTGTGACTCTCTGTAGCTCGCTCTCTATCTCCGCACAATATCCAATTGGCACTAACTAACTCCATGCACTGATTTTCCTATCTTTCTTCGTTTCAAGTCTGGCCTTTCGTTTACGAAGAGGAACTAGGTGAACGCTTTTCTACTATGTTATTTTTTCTTCGCTTGCATGCACACTGTATCGGTCATACTAACATAGCAATTCTTGCCTGTTTTGTAGGTACGGATACCATCAACAGACAGGCAGTACTGTGTCATCGTGTGTTGCGCACACTACAAGACACCGCTCAAAACTCGCAAATCCTTACGGTGGAAACGTGGGAATCGTTGCTACTCTTCCTGCTGGCCATCAATGAGATTCTACTGGCACCGCCAATCGTCAAGGACGATGTAGGGGATCAGCTGTGCGAGCGTGTCCTGAGTGTGTTGTTTGAGGTTTGGCTACTGGCCTGCAGCAGATGCTTCCCGTCGCCGTCACTGTGGAAGACTTTTCAGGAATCGTGCGCTGCCTGGCGCCACCGGATCGCACTCGTTGAGCAATGGAATCGTGTGAATCTTGTGCTGACAGCAAAGCTGCTCGAATTCACATACGGCCCGGTGTTTCCCGAGATGAAAATAGGTGCAACGAACGAACGCAAAAGTGCGGGATTTTTTTTTACACAACGTTCGACTTATGAAAGTGTTTTCTTTTTCTGATGCAGCCGACGAAGACGCACACCTCGTACCGGAGGGAATGACAAACGATGGCATTGCCCAGGCGTGGATCCGTTTTCTGAAGATTCTGGGAGCACCGACGGACCTCTGTTGTCCGCAAGTGATCAGCCGTACACCGCAGTTCATTCAAGCCGTACTAGTCAACGCGGACGGAATCGAACCGCAACATCACCCCTGTCTGCTGAACCTACCCCAAATCTTCCTCAAGACTATGAAAGGAATTGCAGGGCTTGTGGATGCGTTTCTTGGTAGGCATTAATTTCCTCTTTCTTTCGGTGGTGGTGGTATCTGATCGGTCTTTAACTCATATCTGCCAATCACTTATAAGGCATTGCACAGTTTAGGATGGACGAGAGCAGCCTTCTAGAGAACATCAATCAGCTTTACTTCACGAGCACTGGCGGTGGTGTTGGTAGTGGTATTAATTCCAATAGTGGATCCGTAATTAGTTTCCGACATTCTGGAGGTGAACTTAAATCGAGCGTTCTTCGAGCAAGTGGTGGACTTGGAGGGCTCGGCCTCGGTGCAGCACTGGGCGTTGTTGGAAGTGGAAGTGCCACCGGCACGGGACTTACAGGATCAACGATGGGAAACACCACCAACGGTGGAGGGGCAAGTGGTGGAGGTAGCATTGGTGGTGGTTGTCTTAGCAGTACAAGCGTTCTTGGCTGTAATTCGAATGCAGCAACTAGCACAACAACAGGACAAAGCGCTGGCAGTGGAGTAGCCACTGGTATGGGCTTTGGCTTTGCGTTCGACGCATCAACAGCAGCCCCGGGTAATATCTTATCGCTTGGCATCGTCGGCTTTTCTCGGTGGCTCTTCAACTAATAGACTTGAATCTATTTTCGTGTTTACTAAATCACTCAACATCGCCTTTTGCGCGCACACCGACATCTCGATAGCCGAGAGTGGTGGCATCAGCAAGGCATCGCTGTTCATCGCCGCTGACACTAACGGGTCGGTCAACTCACCAACTCCTCCGCTGCAGCGCCGTTTGGCGAAAAGTTTCAGTGTCGCGCCGTCGCTTTCGTCAGCACATGCCGTCATCTCGATGGCCCAAGCTAAGGGTGCGTGCAATTACTGCTTTCGTATGACTTTTCGTCTCTTCGAGAATGCGTATCTCGTTTAGTAGTTGTATAATTCCCCCTTTTGCTCTGTTTGCTATGATTTCGATGTCTCTTTAATTGCTGTTTCCATTTATGAGTTGTACTTTTTTTTTGTTTTGGTGACCCATATTCCGCAACACTTTGTTTACTGTAGCACCAGACATAACCAGGCATGAGTGTTGTGCCGCATATTTAACTTATATCGTCACTCGTAGACTAGACTGCTGACGTGAACACGATCATGGCACACTTTGCTATTCCGTTAACTTCATTTTAATTATGGGAACTTTTCGATGTGGTTCCATTTGCTTGACGTTTTTACATGTTTGCTTCGTTTTTAGGATTCACCAAAGGTTCCTTCAGTGGACTTACCAGCAGTCGCAGCGCGTCCAGCCATCCAAACAATGCACCGCAATCAACGTCTTTACCTTCAACGGGATTTTCCTGTAAGTGAATAGAAAAGGACGTTAAGATTGAGTTAAATTGATATATTCATCGTTTTTTGTCTCAGCAATGCTTTCTTTGTGTCAGGAAAATCGATACCCGTTAGCGTCCAATCGCCCTCGATGTAACAGCATTTTGCATTTATTTGGTGAATGGCTGTTCGATGCGGCCCATATCGGAGGTGATACGTGGATGCAAAACACCAAAAGTAAGAATAACATAAGCACACGACTAACAGCTTACTGTAAATGAATGATGTATATTTTCACAGAACGAGCCGCTGAAGCTAAACGGCGACCATCTTCCATGATAATGGACAATCGGAAGGGTAGTCTATCACAGCCACCTTCACTGTCGGAAGTAAACGACGTTGCGCCCGGGCTGACGATCGACAAGTACGAGTCGGGAAAGGCGGAGGCACTCGGTGCGCTGTGCCGTATCTTCTGCGCCAAGAAAACGGGTGAAGAAATACTGCCCGTATATCTGGCACGGTTTTACATGGCCCTGCACCAGGGTCTGAAGACGAACGACAACCGGGAGTGTATGGAAACGCTGGCCAGCATACTGTACAATTCCTCCGACCTGTTTCGCATCGATCTCGAAGGCATACAGGTGCTGCTACCCTCATTCATTGGTGCGTTGGAGCTCATTTTGCCCGAGAAGGACCTAAAGATGCGTTCACACAATGTGGTGATCAACAAGACGGAACTGCGCAGGGCAGCGATCAACATTCTCCTTTCGATGTTGGCCCTTCCGTTACATTTTCAAACGCTTCCAATACGCGACCTAATGGGAGGACCGAACGATAGGTAAGATAGATGCTTCGATGCTCTACACCTTTGCTTCCCCTTCTTCTTCATGATTTGGTTCACATTTTACAGAAGTATTACCTTCATCCATCTGAAGCCGCGTCTCATAAATATTCTCATGAACGCACTGCAAGTGGAAACGGACCCACAAAACACGCACATGTTGCTCGGTGGGCTTCATCTTTGTGTGCAAGATTCTGTCACATTCGAGGAAACGGAGAACGGTTCCGCCGAAGCATTGCACTCGCTACACCCAACGACTGAAACGTCCAACTTGCTGAGCTCAGGTAAATGCTCAGTGCTCTGTGCCAATGAAGTGTGCAGATTTTTTTGTGTTAGTACCGCTCGAAATATTGTCAACCACGCAGCGCAGTGCAGCTTTAACAGTTCAGTGTATTATGCGTATTTATTTTTTTCTTCTTTATTTCTATATTACAATTGCTATTGAACTGCTACAATCTATTTGCGCGGAACATTATGCATTTCTATTTACCGCACAAAAAAACCAACGAAATATTGCTTTTTCGACAATTATGCCCATGCCTCACGGAACGAAACCCGATCGAACCGACCAACCGACCGACCACATTGACCACACCATTCGTGCACCATTTTATCGCATCATTCACACTGCCACCCGCGCACTTATACGAACCGCCCACCGCTAGCCTGCTCCGAGAAGAGTGCCTACTCCATGAACAGCGCCAATTCCAGCATCGGTGGACACAGTACCGCAACACTTAGCAATGAACCTTCTAGTTTGCCGGCTTTTGATGATTTCTCATCCGACATTATTCATGAGTTAGAATTGAGTTCATCTGCAATTTATGGTAATTAGTTTTTCATTTTTATCCCCCGTGTTTTTGCATTCCTTTTCCCCCTATCCTATCGTTACTCGTTCTTAATCTGTACTGTGTTGTTACCAAAACCAATCCATCTTGTACGCTAGTATCTATCTTGTTGCCAATCTGATTTATTATTCATCACACAAACACATGGTTTTAGAATAATCCTTTCTAAAATTCCGAGTAATGCTAGATTACGAGTAACTTTGTCCCTGTCCTTAGTTGCTGAAAAGGTTTACATTTTCTATTAACACTTTTTTGCTCCTGCTTCCCGCTCTCAGATAGCGCCCATGCACTATTTGTGCGTGCGACCTATCTCGTGTGTCATCGGTTGATATCGTCGTGGAAAACCGATCTGAACGTTTCGCTAGCAGCGTTGGAGCTATTAACCGGTCTGGCAGGAATGCATGTGAAAGATTCAGGTAACAGACTTCTGATTACTGATGTGTAAAGCTTCCTTACCGACACTTATTCGGTTTGCTTCCAGATGTGTTGGAGTGTAAGCGTGCAGTGAAGTGGATATGCGATTATATATGCTATCAATGCTCGCGACCACCACCGGCGCACGTCAAGGACCTGCACAGTACGATCGTGGCAGCGTTTCAATGTACCTCGGCTTGGCTGATGAATCATCCGTACCTACTGCAGGACAAGGAATGCCTAACCATCGTGCTCGAAGTCGTAGAGTTGGGCATATCGGGCACGAAAAGCGTGGGGAAACCGGGTGAACCAGTCAAGTACAAGGACGAGAAGGAGCTGAAGCCCGCTAGCATGCGGGTGCGCGATGCGGCAGAAAACATGCTGACCATGATACTGGAACAGATCGATTACTTCCCGAACGAGTGCGGTAAACAGTCGCTCTCGTCGCTGCTGGATGAGGTCGTGCTGGCTAAACATTCGAACACGTCTGGTGAGCATGTGGGCGAGTTGCCGCAAGAGCAGGCGATAAAGAAATTTAAATACTTTGTGACGGAAAACTCCACCGTGCTGGCGTTGTTCGAGGAACCGCTCGGAAACGATCAAGATCCTCAACCGACGGTTACAAGTAAGTCAAATCGTGTGCCGTCGTTACGGTAATAATTTATTGC
>JXWZ01008298.1:0-51194 GCA_000956215.1 Anopheles farauti No. 4
AAAGCTAATCGAATAAAGGAATTTGTGTTACCATTTTTTTACGATTTCTCGGCAGCAGATAAGCAAGCGAAAGGTCAGCTAATCGTAATTTTATCTAAAAAAAACCCCACCTGAACCATATCAACGTGGTCTTGTGGACGAGAAAAATAAAACGAACTTAAACTCGAAAAAGGTGGCGAATAAATATTTCATACTCATAACCATCATCGAGCAGCAGCGAGAGAGATGATCCAGAGCAAACAAGAATGGATTATCGCTTCTTGTTTGCAGCACCTGCGATAGTACTCGTTTGCTTGTACAGACCATCGTCCTGGTGAAGGTGACCAACCCTCAAGGAATTAATTATGCATTACCAACGCAAAACGTCCAGCAACGTACGGATAGTTGCTCTATTTTCATTACTCCAATGCACCGGTCAATTGCGCGTTGGACCAACCGGGTAAACAATTTTCCAATAAATGTTTTTCCATCACCCACTCTGTACCACGAAACGGAGGGCACCAGAGTGTGTTGACGGACATTCCAAATAAACCGCGGAAAGGGTGAGAAGTAAAGGACAACATTAAACACACTCACAATGCTCTCAGCCAGAACCGAACTCAGTGTGTGTGTGTTTGTCCACAGTTTGTTAATACAATGTCGTTCTTATCAGGCCACGACAAATCTTCAACTGTTCGAAAAATGTTGACAGCATGTCAGAAGCATATCCCCCCACGACGGCAACGGCACACACCACCGGTACCATCCAGTATGATCACACGGATAGGAGTTCGGTGAGCTACCCATCAATCACCGGGTGGAGACGGGTGGACCAGGCACCACAGAGAACACACACACTCACACTGGCGGAAAAGAAACCTATTAATTATTCCCACCCACGCGTTCGGAGCGTCACGGTGCCGGAGAATTTGTTTAGGGCAAGTTCGTTGGAATGCGTTAGTGACGGGTGCTTGCCAAACGACCTTGCCATTTTGGTGGCCTTGTTTGACACTTTGACGTTTAGACACCTGGTCCTGGCGTTCCTTCCTGCTGCACGCAAACGGGTATTCTTTAGCTTTGGGAACCACACAACATCTGCCGCATCTTACCGGAAGTTGCTGCTAGTGCAATCACCGCTAGGAAGCAAAGGCCCAACCGACTGGTAGCTGCCATTTCCAGACTTGCAGAAACCCGCTCCGTGGACGCACACGCCTGATCAGAACCGCACCGAACAACTGATCGCTCCCGGCGGCGGTCGGTGATCTTATGTTGAAAATCGATCGGCACAGTATCGGCTCTCATCATCCGGTTCCAATCCTAACCCGCGATCGAGGGGCAAGTGAGTTTAATCCGGTCCAAATCGGATACCAGTGGACCATGTTTGCTGGCGTCATGCGACGTGGCCGCTTCAATGCCACTTCCTGTTCGTTCACGCGGCTTCGCTGTTCAGCCCAGATTATCGGCAGTGGTGTGTAACGGCAGGCCGGTTGGACGGCTAGTCCAAAGTAAGCCGAATTTCGCCAAAATCAATGACCTGATTAATCGCTGTTCAGATTAACCGGGAACGTACCCATCAAGCTGGTGTGCATTGTCGATTGCAGCGGTGTTGTCATGGAGACTGAGTAGTCTCACGTGAAACTGCGTTCAATTAAACCACGATCCGCGTGGTTCTAATCGTGTCGTCATCGATGTCGTAGTTCATTAGCATATAATTAATTCTCGACAAATCACGCACAAATCACCGCAGTGCAACACGTCCGCTACCCGTTAACCATTGGGCTCTTGTGTATCAACGTGCGAGAACACCTTCGTTTGCTTTCATCTTTGCAAGTTTCGCTGACGTTTAGCCGCATGTACTAATTATGGTTCTGTTTTGTCTGGTGCTAATTAAAACAAATGTCACGTGAGAAAACAGACCACTTGATCGCGTGGCTCTGGCGAAGAAGTGTTAAATTGTAGGTTATGGTTTGCGCCTGTTATTGTCATGTATGCTATCAGAATGTGCGATTAATTTGCGGTAGTTTCCGGTAGTGCTGAACATTGCAATATTTTGTTCCATTTCTTTTAATTCCAAAACGTATATAATATGAAACTTTGTACAGTGTTTTGAGTAGGTCATAACATTGGGATAAAGAGAAACGAGTTAAAGGACTATTCAAAGTTCACCTGTTACTTGCATTACCATTTTTTCCGCTGCTAGTTCAAATGATTTGTCCACGATCTAGTGAGACAGATTTTATTTGGAACCAATTATTTGTTAAAAAACGATCATTTTCATCTTTTTTATAAATAAATTGTTTTTTTATTCAGCTTATTTTCTTTTATTTTAACACATTTCATGCGATATGAATATTCAAAATCCACAACTGCATAACGATGCATTCAAATGCTGTGACATATTTCACAATATTTCAAAAGCTTTGAAATATTTCAGAAAGCTCCACAAAGATTTCAGCAGCTTCTTCATTCTGGCAACACTGCTTCGGGTCAGAAAGTGCAATAGAAACAACCGTTGGGAATTTCTTTCCTTTTTGCAGCAAACGCCGTGGAGCGCATTATATATTGAGCTTAAATTGAGAAAATTACATATACATAATTAAATATTGAGAAAATTACATATTTTTTCGAATAAAAATTATAAATATAAGTAAATACTCGTAAAGACGAACATTTCCCAACGACAACGATTTTACCACAAATCTGAAAACGATAGAAAAGAAAAATTCGTTTCGGGTGTTGAGTTTCGTTTTATTGTATCTCGATTTTAAATAATAGCATCGATTATTTCGGTTGCATGTGTTCTACCAGAGCGTGAGACGGTTGAGAGTGACATAATAATCGGAGTTATTGTACAACTCAAAAGTTATCTGCATTAGCCGCAGTTTTTGTGCACTGTATAGCGTGCGTACCGTATCGATCGTTTAACGATTTTCGGGTTTTCGGTCCTATGCACGCTTCTTTAATAACTATTCGACCCTCGAGAGCAACAAAAGAGCTAATCGAATATATATTGCACCAGAGTTTTGTCCACTGGGTTGCTTTGTTACCTTCAACTCGACCTAAACTCATCATTAACTACATAACCTTGCTAAACTGGCTGCATCTGGTAGGTAAAAATCGCATCGAAACGGAATCCAAACTATCGCTTAGCGAGCCTACGTTTATAGCTTAGCTTAATCGTGTTTATCATTAGCTTGTTTCATGTAGCTGCTGCTCAAATTTTCCTCCCATCCGAATTTTTTTCTCTCCCGTCCCCACGGCGTGTCCTACGACACCCCAACTGCGACCTACGACAATATTTATTTGTTTCTTCAGACAACTAGATAACAACTACGGCTACGCACAGAAAAAAAATCAAAAATAGATATCGAGAGTATGTGTTTTGTTCTGTTTGTTTTTCATCTATTTTATTATTTAACTTCATTTACTCCCCGGTCCCCGGTCTACGGTTCAGCAGCGTTTCAGGCGCATATGACGATCTCGTTGACGCATGGGCGAATTCGTGTCGGGCGGTTTCCACCAGCTGGAACCACTGGAAATGGCCAACCAAACCAGGCCGACGTTCAGCGTCGACGGTTTAGCGCCGTTCACGCCGGTGGGGCCCGATTCCTGCACGCAAAGCCTCGTGACACGTGGCGTCCAAGCGATTCTGGCAGCTTAGTTTTTTATCTGTTTCATTTTCATCTATAGTCCGCTCTACGACTGTATTTAAGTGGCTTGTTTGTGTGAGTGTGTGTGTGTGTTTTTTTATCTTGTATTTAACGAAAATTATAATCTACTTCTCATTTGTTTTTGGTTTTGTTTATTGAACACGGCAACGACTGCTCCTGCCCTTCCGAACCCTCATGCTCGACCAGCGTCGAAGCTGCTAACGAGTTATGTCCCTTAAAGTAGCGTAACGTAGAAACATTTTACTTTACAAAATGTAGTTTCGATTTCATGTTCGATTGTATCAAAAGCGGTACTCGATCGTTCGTGTGGCTGTGTGCTGTGTGTTTTTGTGGGAGTGTCGGTTTCATAGGACGAACGACGCCTCTTGCATAACGAGGATGATTAACGTGGGATACTCAGCAATCAAGAAGAGCACTGTGGTGCCTCGTGCGGCAACGTACAAGGCAGCATACATGCGCTACACATCATTAGGACCAACATCGGCTATCGGAGCGAGCAACGGTAGGTCCAAAAAAAAAACAACAACTCGTCCTTTGGAATGTGTGATGTGTGAAATGTTTCAAATCCACCCTAAGAAGAAAAAAAACCTAGCGTAAAAAAATACTCCTTACAACAAAAGGACGATCAAAGCAGCAACACTGCTCTCCCGACCTCTTCTCGCTCACAAATCCCCGTACCGAAATGGTGCTCCCCGATCCCGACGCGACGCGAAAATTGGATAAACAGAAACTACGCATCTCCACTGGCGAAGCGGTGGATATGTGCCGGCTGGTACCGTTGATTGGATTAAGCACGGAGCAGGAGAGCGACGGCACCGAACAGCAGGACACCGAAGGTGACGGACAGCGAGGATGCACCGTTGCAGTTGTCTTCGTAGCAAGCGCAGACCTCCTGGCGTCCACCGAATCCGGAGCGCTGGTAGCATTTGCCCTGTTTGCATGTGATGTAAACGTGTCAGTTCGTTCCGTCGTTAGAGACATTCGATCGGCCGGCAACCTACCTTGTACGTGGACTCATCCCAGCCGCATCCACGGATGACTCGGTTGTCCGGGGGAACTGGAAGGGTGCGAATGCATCGCGTTAGCTATTGTTACCGAATGAACGTTCTCTCGCGCCTCCCGCACTTACGATTGTTCACCGGGAACTCGATGATCTGGACGATCTTCCGGCAGAAGGTGTACTTGTTGCCGTCCTTGTGGTCGTTACAGTCGACCGACATCGTGTCCGGTGGGTTGTCGTGCGTGCAGGTCGAATCATCCGCACTGTTGCACTCGAAGCAACGGATGGCATCACCTGGAAGAGTCCGCCCAAGAAAAAAAAAACCGGACATGGAAGAAAACCAAACGATCAGTACGCTCCTGCGTAACATGCTATTAATAAACGCGACGTTTTCGATTACAAACATATTCTTCGCCGATGTCTTTTGAACGTTGGAAAATTGAAACGACCGGAATGGACCATTTAAACTTCTTCGGCTGCTTCTTATCAACAGCGGAGGCAAAATGTTTACAAATATACGCTCGACGAGTGGGTCCAATGGCGGGTCAGCCGGAACATTAAGTTGCAATCAGAACGATTGGAAGCGGAGAGATTAGCTCCAGACGGCGCAAGATCGCGCAATATGCGTAAGTGTACATTTAGGTACCAGCAACTCAACGATGGTAATAAATAACAAGGTTTACGTTCCGATTTCGTTTAATTTTTGAGATTTTGTTTGTTTCTGACGACGACGATGATTCCTCGATTAGTAATAAGACGATGTTCTTGTTTATTCTACTGTACATATTATAGCATTCGAACCGAAACCGGTTCGACCGTGACGGTACGTGTCGAGGAATAAATTTAGCAAGCTAAAAAAGCACCTCCACCGCTGTCTGACGCGGGGATTCCTCTGTAGAAACACCGATATCTCGTAGGCATTCGCACGTGCGGCAGGAATGCATTTCTTTCCACCGTCATGGTGAGGCTGTTAACAATATTTGCACTTGCAAGTACACTTCACCGTTGACGAGTGCTTATCTGCTGTTTTTTTCCTCTTTCTCTCTCTTAAAAACATCACCAACTCGTTTAATGACATGATTTATGTTTTAAATTTCTACTTTGCTATTGGGCGTAAGCATTTGAACGTTTTCAGCATTCGTCAATAGGTCGCCTGGGTGACATAATCAACATCCGAAAGCGAGTATGTTTACTTAACAATTAACAAAAGGATTTAATACAATCATATGACTAATTTATACTGTACGCCGCATCACTAACGGACACACACGCAAGCACACGCCAGTCTTCATCCAAACGCGTTTAATTGGTTCCACAGCCGGTACATCCATGGGCGTTAATCTAATCAACTCGTCCATCTTCCGGGAAGCTGCAGTCCATCTCTTTTTGTGATTCAGACGAAATTTAACGCTTACACGATTTTTAAACAGTTTGCTCAACACAGGGCTGACCTTGAGGAGAGAACGAAACGGGAACAGCAATGGTCCTGCAAAGGACACCCTTTGCCAAACTTCACCCGAATCGTCTATAACTTCGATCGATCCTAGGCACCATTGGAATACGGGACAAGCCCACCTGACCCAAACGTCATATGTTTGACGTTTGCAGGATATCGATCTAGTACGGGCGGGCTCGAACGACTTACACGAACGTACCCCCGCTACCCCTTTTGCCACCGTCCCTGCCGCAACTCGCGCCATCGTTTGCGCTTACATAATCAGTCCGGATATTTTCTTGCCAGCAGACATCCGCATCTACGGGATTGGGGGGATTGCTACCTCGTCCGGTGCTTCAAGACCATCCCCACCGACTTCCACTTCTAGCTTTTTTTTTCTAGCCCTAATGGCCTGAATTGTGCCGCTGCTTCGGAACTAGCGTCATTGGCGCTCTCGCTCTCTACTGCTCTCTTTTTTCGCGGCGGTTATTTCGTCCCGAAATCTAAGCCAACCTGCGAGAGACTTGATGCGGAAACTGGCCGAACTGACCTCGTGTGAATCATGGGGCTCGGTCGATCGTTGGACCCGTTTGGCTGCTCGTATATTCAATTAAGCGCTGAATTGGATAATGCCGTCGTCTTCGGCGTCGCCCCCGGCGGACCTTCTAGCATGCGAGGCTGACCTCCGCACAGCTGGAGACAAATCGCACGTTCAAGACGTCTCTGCACTTTCCTGCGCCCGACTTACCCTTTTGGATGAACACCGCGAGCACCAATATGCTGACGAGAAGCACGGACTGCAGCGAGGACATCATTGTTGCTGCGTTGGCGGTTTTGCTGGAGCTGGTTGGTTTCGAAACTGTGCCTTTTGGCGCCACTGCACTGCTACACCTGTGCCTTCCTTGCGTAACTTCTTCGCGAGAACCTGTCATAAAGAAAGGAGACACACACACACGGGGGCGCGCGCGCGCATCCATCCAACACGGATAAATAGGGATCGATTAATATTTTTTTTCCCCATTTTACATTTCCCAAACATGCGCACAGAGCACCAGGAAGTTGCAACCGGGAGGTAGCGCTACTGTTGCACAATCCGAATCCGAAACGAGTCTTGAATGTCCACAAAAAGAATGCTTTGCTTTGCACAAAGTTCGCTTTATCGCCAGAGGGGAATGGTTAAAATGCAGCTAAGGACAAAGCATGCTCTGCCGTCACTTCATGCGGGTGATTTCGTAATCAGGAGAACACACACACGCGCGCGCACGCACGTACACACTCTCTCACACATGGAAAACGAAGGAAAAACTCATACAAACTCAAATGCGAAAGTCCTTCGGAAAACTATAGCGCTTCGATTATGGTCCAACGAATACATGAAAGACACAGAAAAAGGGCCGAACTGCTTTCGTTCGGTTACACAATCACCATCTCCGCGAGCATCACCTATTTCACATAACCATTCGTTTCGCTTCTCAAAGCACCGGGGGTGAAAAATCATCCTAGGTGTTATTTGGCATTATTTGAATAGCCCTTTTGCGAAGAAACTGCTCCAAAATCTGTCCAAAATTGATCAACCCGGTATTTTTTTTCTCCTCTACCAAAACGGGGAGTCACGAACCTTGGGCGAAGCACGACGCTTTCGAGACGCGAACTGCCGACAACCGTACACTATCACGGGTAACGACGAACTGTGCGGCTGCGGCTACTACGACCAACCGAGAGTTCTGTAGGGCACAGTCGATTGGCCTCCCTTACACAATTTGTGCTCCGCGTGTGCTACGATAGGGGTTGAATGCAGCAGATCGCTCCAGAGTTATGATTGTTCTCACGTAAACACATACATAGACACACACTCTCTCTCTATCTCTGTCTCTGACGCTGGAGAAAATCTGGGATTCGTTCAAAGCGGTAACTCTGGTGGATATGTGTAAACGGAACCGTTAAAGCAGATGTTCTTCTCACTGATGTCCTTCATGCACGTGTTTCGTGTTTGAATTTTGAAAGGAGTCGCCCAGTACTTTATACGTTTCAGTCTGTATCGCAAAAAAATCGTCGTGAATTCGTGATTATGGATTCTGGATCACACAAGCTTCGCACGAGTAGTGTAAATTAAAATTCGGTTATTAATAGAAGCATTTTTTTTTTCATACTCAATATAAAGTTCGCCAATGTTCGCATGAGTTCACCAATAGTGCCATTTTAACGCATCCAGCTCAACGCAACCTACAACAGCACAAGGTGCTAATGGGGAGATCAGTTTCTAATTGTTGGTTTGCCACGGTTTTGTTGTGTGCTTCAAACTGCTCGTTAGCAAATCCCTAGTGATAATCGGAGCGAGGCGAACGCACAGAAAACAACGCTAGTTGCCAATTGTCTGTCGCCAGTTAACACGTTTCATGACCGTCGGTAAAAAAAAGCATGGTGATGGGAATTAATCACCATCTTGCCCAGCATCCACACAGTGGCCATCGTAATATTCGTCTTTCAGCGGCTTAAAACAATCGATATGCGATATGTGTAAGATAAACACAGAGACACAATTTAGAGTGAAACAATTACGCTAATTTAATTTGGAGTAGTGAATACAATCGAAGTGATGAGTCGTTTGTTTAAACTGGATTAATTCTACTAAGTATTTTCCAATTCGATATGGAACCTTTGCTGGTTTTCTATTGTGCCGTCTGTTTCTATTCTGCCCAACCGAAAATGTATTATTTCTAGAATACGATTACCACCCTTGATTACCACCACTGATGATTACGAAATTTCAATTACTTCCTAACGACACTAAAAACTAAAAGCATTTTGTCCTACTATTCGCAGTATAAAGATCTAATCATAACACAGCCTAAAGATTTGATATTGCTACCCGTACCCTAAGGCTCATAGGTCCAACTTTCGTACCACATCCAAAAGACGTTGCATTTTTTCAACAAATGTTGTCATTTTAGGAAAATGTTCAAACTCGACTCGATTAATCGGTTTCCAGAACTCGGGCACGTGCTCTTGGTTCGGAATCCACAGATCGAACGCTGTCGAAGCTTCGATGTATCGGTTGCAGGTGCGTAAAATGATTTGAAAATCATCGAGCAATTCGACCAGCGATGAATATTGGCCACTTTCATTCTTCATATAAATGGCACGAAGATCCAGCGTATTCGAAGCCACCAGATGATAGTCGGGGAACTAAAATGCAAATCATAATGAAGAATTAGTAAAGAGCGTTTGAATGCACTCGAAAGCTGAACTTGCGAGCGGACATGCGTCGCAATCGTCTTCCCCTTTTTGCGCATACACTCTCCCAATAAGACGACCGGAGAAACGATTGCTCCGTGTTACGTTTACCCGCGCTTCACAGCAGAGCTGCAATGGAGCGTTAGCTAGTGATCTTTTTACTCGCAGGAAAACAATACAATATCGAAATAGACACGCGAATACTTAATCGAAACTTACATAATTTTTGGAGAAATTAATACAGTAAAAATACTGTGCTTCGTCGATAGCGCAAACTTCATCCAGCACCCAGTGGATACGTTTCGTTACATATTTCTTGTCTTGATAATCTCCCGTTTTTATCGGTTCAACGGTTTCAGTCGTCATCTCTGCACTGTCACTAGAATTAAGTTTGAACTTATGAAGTTTCAAGTCCGTTTCCGTCTTGGAGCAACGTAGTATGGGAGATTTTTCATTTTTCAACCTAACGTCGTGCTTGCGTCTGGCTGACTTGGACGAGTTTTCGAATCCAGGCGGTGCACCGACCCCGGTATTATAAATTCCCGCGCGATAGTACGTCCCATCAACCATGTTTGGGGTGTCTGCTTCTACCGCATCATCGAATGGATCGTTCGAAAGTTCGTCATCATTGGAAGGCTTCATCGGTTCGCTGGGTTTCGGGAAATGCACATCTCCGCAACGCTGCGCCTTGGCGAGTTTGTTTAGGTTTATGAACGATTTTATGAGCGATTGGATAAGCTTGTATGTGGCCGCATGCCAGTGACCGAATGTTTGTCGAAAGTTGGGACAAAGTTCGCGTTGAATAGACGATAACTCTCCCTGTTCGCTGCTTGCGTAGCCCTTGATTATAATCCAAGCGTTCATAATTCTCGTGAATACGAAAATGAAATCCTTCACAGCCCATGCTAGGCCTTGCGACCTAATGTTCGTCATCACATTGTCCGGTTTCAGCAAGTCTTGCTTCAAACGGGCGCAAAGACTATCAATTTTTTTAAAACAGGGACGTTTTTGATGGCACGCGGCAAGTGTCTCCGCCTTTTTGCATCCATCCAAGGCCATTTTCAGCAAGTCCTGCATCTGGTCAAACAATTGATCGCTGTTCGTAGCGTGCCCAGCATTTTGGAAGCTCGGCATTTCACGATTACTGGAAACGAATAAAACAGGAATCAACGAGATGGTATGAATAAAACTTCACACTACTTACTCAATACGCTCTCGCTCGGAACCAGCATCTGAGTTGGCGGTTATATTATTTCCCAAACCGCGCGATCCCAATGTTGAAGTAACCGGTGGTGATTGCATAACAGCATAACGAGTTGGTGGAGCACCAACTGTATTGAAAAGACTGAAAATATTGTCATGGAAAACTTTGTCGAACAGAACTTTAACAGAACCGCAAACTATCACTTACTGCATCGAATCGCCATGTCCAGGGTTCAGATTCGTCCAGTATTGGGATGCTGCCGGATTGATTAATGTAGTCTGCGTCATTTCCGAGAAAAGCACCATGCTTTGTTGAGTATGAGTCTCGTATTGCAGCATATGCGGCAGGGGCAGGATATGATGCGTTTTTATCACCTGTACAGTCTTCAGTGCCTGGTTACTGAAATCTTGCCACAGGGATCCGATAAGCGGATAGGGAGGTGGCGTCGGCGGCAGGGGCACCGAAAATCTTGGCATTCCAGTACGTTCGTGACGCGCTGCAGTATCTACAAGGGAAGCGAGATTTTAGTTAAACGTATTTCATATCTATAGAGACGAACGCTCAATAGGTAATACTTACAAAAAGGTGGCGCCAGTTCGTTACAACTATTTGCCAAGGATTTAGGATACATTTGCCAATAATGCTCCATGTTGCAATGCGGTTTAAATTTTCAAAACGCGTCCGAATCGTACCGCAAAGATCAAGAAAGTAAATAGCTCGACGGACGTTATAGATTTACCGGCTTAAGTCAACGGCTACTCTAATGAAAGTCCGGTTGCTATGGTGATTTTACTAAATGCTGCTTCCATCCTTCGGAGCCTCCATCTCTGGCCTAAAGATTAATGGTACTGTGAACACCATTACGTAAACGATCGTGGTAGGAGGTAGACCGAATGAGTTGTAACCAATTGAACCAGTAGATTTTAATATATTTTAATAAACACTCCATGTTTATCAAACAATCACAAACTCAGCGCTGTTGAGGATAAGTTCAACTGATTCGAGCAGACGCAAACATTGCAGCAATAAACACCAGAACTAGACACTGTAAACTAACTCTCTCAACTGACCGCATCTGACAACTCGACGCACACACCGCACACACACGCACAACGAACGAAACAAAAAAGCCAAATAAATATGCATAGCAAGATAAATACAGCAAGAATGCAGTGAAGTAACAGCACGGCCAAAATATTGTGTTTCGAGTACCGGAATCTGAGCGAAGAAAAACGAAGCACCAACAAACCGACCATCAAACGCTACTTTGCATCGCGAGCACCACACAGTAACCGGAACACCAAACTGCCGTATCATCAACATTTCACCGGACCACGAACCTTCTGCCCCACGGAGAAGAAGAAGAAACAGAAGCAATAAGAAGCAACTCAACTAATATGATGCCGCAGCATCGACGAGCAGCGCCTCCGAGTTGATTTATGTTTGTACAGCATACGGCGCCCAATTCGGCCCGTGACCTCAGGAATCGATCCGCCTCGATTTAGGTGTAAAGTAATTGTAGGGAAGACTAACTAACTATACTGAAACTATGAGCGACGTTATCAAGTCCCGGCGCGAGAAATCGCAAAAACGTAAAATGCTGCTCGCCCAAACCGTAAGTAAGTGTTCAACGGTGCTTTGGGCTTTGCTCTCATTTTTCTTTTCTCCACAGTTTGGTGTGTCGTGCGTGGAAGACCTCAAGCATGTGCTCGGTACGGCGGAAGATTCACCAATCAACAAATCGCAACGGTACGAAGACGAAGAAGCTAGCTCCTCCAAGACTTCCCAAACCGCCGAGGGTCTGGTGTATCGAGATTCGTCAACCTTTCTCAAGGTAAGGTTACACCATTAGGCGATGATTCATGTAATGCCATTCAACGGTTGAAACGCATAATTGCTCTCCCAACAGGGTACACAATCGTCCAATCCGCACAACGATTACTGCCAGCACTTCGTCGACACGGGCCAGCGGCCTCAGAACTTCATCCGGGATGTGGGCCTGGCAGACCGGTTCGAGGAATACCCGAAGCTGCGCGAACTGATCCGCCTGAAGGACGAGCTGATTGCGGATACGGCCACACCGCCCATGTACCTCCGGGCGGATCTCAAAACATTCGATCTGAAGACACTCGGCACCAAGTTTGACGTGATTCTGATCGAACCCCCGCTGGAGGAGTACGCACGGGGCGGAGCGGCCGTCGCTGCCGGTGCTCCACGCAACTTTTGGTCGTGGGACGAAATACTCGCGCTCGATATCGGTGAGGTGGCCGCCCACCGGAGCTTCGTGTTTCTGTGGTGCGGTAGCTCGGAGGGACTGGACATGGGACGCAACTGTCTGCGCAAGTGGGGCTTCCGACGTTGTGAGGACATTTGCTGGATTCGCACTAACATCGACTCACCGGGCCATTCGAAGATCCTCGAACCGAAGGCGGTCTTTCAGCGCACAAAAGAGCACTGTCTGATGGGCATCAAGGGTACGGTGCGCCGCTCGACCGATGGCGATTTTATACACGCCAACGTCGACATCGATTTGATCATCTCGGAGGAGGCCGAGTTCGGTAGCCTAGAGAAGCCGATCGAAATCTTTCACATAATTGAACACTTTTGTCTCGGGCGCCGCCGATTGCACATTTTCGGGCGTGATTCCACGATACGGCCCGGCTGGGTGACGATCGGGCCGGAGCTAACCAACTCGAACTTCAACAGCGAGCTGTACGCGAACGCGTTCGAAGAGTGCCCGACCACCGGCTGTACCGAGCGAATCGAGGCGTTACGACCGAAAAGCCCACCAGCGAACGGGAAGGTGTTACGGGGTCGGGGCCGAGGGTTTCCCCGCATACGGGGGAGATCGCGTGTGTAGAGGAACCGAACATTCAGACGACGAAGGATTCCTTCCACTTTTTTCTTTCATTTCATTATTTTTAACTACCACAAAAACACACGCAGAACAACAACAAAACAAACAAACAAATCTACGCAAAATAACAAATAAAAATATAATATTTTCAGTACGGGGTTCTGTTTGCTTATCCTACAATTCTTCGTCACTGTCGTACTCGCAGATGGGATCGCGGACCATCATCACAGCTTCACTCGTCGTTCTCTGCTGCTGTTCCAAATGACGATTTAAGTGTCGCATGTAAACATCCAAGTCGTCTTCGCTTTCTTCTCCTTGGTCGTTCCCAGCCTGCTGCGAATTGCTGTTATCGGGTTCGTCGTCTTCGTCGAAGTATCGTTCCTGCTCATCTCGCTCCACAATCTTCAGGTCGTCGTACTCGTGCGAATCGTCCACCTGTGTGTAGTCGAACTCTTCCTCCTCGCCCGTTATGAACCGTGCGTGCATAATGCCAATGAACTCGTCCCGCAGCAGATCCCTTTCACCGGCCGTAACTAAATGCGCTGGTGGTAGTGCCAGTCGTCGCTGCCTCGCACGCTTCTGATGCTCATGACGCCGGGCGGCCAAACGCGTTTCTTCTTCGTCATCAAAATTGCCCCACTGAGCGCGCGGAAAGCCGGGCGAACTTGGTCGCGAACGGTCCCGCACACGTTCCTCCAAACAACTCTCCTGGTTGCACTCTTCCGTCTCGAGCTTCTGCAACGTTTCCTTCGCCTGCTCTTTATCGATTTGGTTGAACAGAATCCCTACAACGCTCCGGGGTACCGGTACGCTAGCGTCGCGCTCACGCTTTTCCCTCTCCGTCATGAACTGCCCGACGAGCTGCTCGTACAGCAACGGATCGCGCTGCATCATCTCCGTTTCGCTGAAGTACGTCCCGTCACTGCACATAAGCTGCAGGGCCGCGTAGCGTCGATTGCGCACCTCCACCGCACGGCCACCATTTCGAAGCCTCCGGATACGCTCCAAACGGTGATGGATTTCGTACTGCTCGTCCGGACTGTAGGCTAGCGTCTGTTCCGCCTGCTCGAAGTAGCGTAGATGACCGTCGTGCATGAAACATCCGAACCGTGATAAAAACGTACAGTGGCTTTTATTCAGGACGTCGCGCATGATCGTTTCCTTCTCGCCTGCGGTCAGCTCGGGGTCTCCGATCTGTTGGTTTTTGAAGAACACACGCGGATTGCTGCTCAGGTGCGCGAAAATATCGGATTCGCTGACCAACTGCGGAGTGGCGGTTTCGGTATTGTCTTCCGCAACAGTCATACTGTCGGACTGCTGTTAAGAATAAGAAATTTTGTTCAATGAATCATTTATTTTAATCGCTCGTACAGTAGTCGAAATTGCTTACTTGTGAGTAGGTACACATTTCTTTGCTTTGAATTAACACCAAATCACCAATTCTATTTCCGACTTTGCGTCACACGGTTTCGACAAAGAGCGGTTTGTTTACTAACAATAGACATGTGACTGTGTGCGTGAAATGCACAAATCTCGGCTATTTCGTACGAAGGGAATATTAAAAATCCTAAATCATGCGGAATTGGACGTTGATGATGAAAATTTGGTTAACAATTCCTAATGCACCGCGTAGAAAGTCTAGCAATAGTGTATTTTATTTCGACTACAATGCACGTAGGGCGTTTGACGGTATAAAAGGGCAAAAATCAATTATAATGGAACTTTGAACAACTTTATATTTTTCAAAAGTCTCAAACTCAAAGAAGCTCAAACTAATAAAGATTTCGTTCAATTCTTTTAATTAGCAGTCTGGAAATAGAATTCAAAACATCAATTAAAATCCAGATCGCAATAAATCATAAGTAAAATTATAAATCCCAATTCTAAACCTTTCAAAGTTCTTCCATGCTTTTCAATACAATATATTTCACATGATATTCTACCTTTTTAACTTGCTTGTGATTTCCGGGGGATTGTAACTTATCTGTTTTTTTTTTTTAGAATCGTTGCGCTTCAGATGGTAGGCGCCTCCATTGTGTGCCCAACTGGTGATACCCATGAAATCATGCAACATTGCCTAAAACTAGCACACATAATTAGAAGCATAATTTAGAGTTATTGACGTATTACTGTCTCATTGACGTGATCAACAATGAGTAATAAATATTAAAAGGAATTCTCATTGTTAAGGATTTGCAACGTTTTGCAATGAAAAGGAAAGCGACTACAGTAATCCAATCCAACTGTACAGCTGTATCGACAAAACATGTTGAAGTAGTTCACGTGCTGCATAAATTAACGATTTAACGGATGTAGTGTGGAAAACTGCTGTTTAATTGAGAATCACCATCCCAATCGCTTTTGTTTAATGGTCGTTGAATTACCTCTATACGACGGCGAATAAAGTTCCCACGACCGAAGGACGTATATTGCCGAACTGGAACATGTTTTTCAATCTCAAGCTGTAGTGGATGAAAAACAAACTCGTTTTGTACTTACTTCGAAAGTCGATACCATTTGTGTTTATTATACATGTAAGAGTTTTACTTGCAATTTGAATTTTGGATACTGGATGATCAACCAAATCTTTATTATTAGGCCATTATGATTTATTTTGTTTTAAATTCTATCCGTCATGTATTGGTCGCTTTAATCGATTTAATCACGTTAGAATAAAGTGCTTTGATCGCTTTATTCATGCTAATTCGTAAAACTATGAACTGCATTATGTGGGGAAGAATTTACATTACTTTACGCTCATGGTTATACACTTGACATTAGCGCCTTAGTGCAACTTCCTGGTTCATGGGTGTATCAAACTAAAATAGGTTTACGCCAGTAATTTATAGTCCTTGTATAATACATAACAAGTGCAATAATATATATACATAATATTTCAACCAATATCACACATGCCGAATAATAGGATAAAAACTGTGACGTACTAAAACGCTACAGACCGGAACTAGAAAGTCTGGAACCTTTGAAGCCTGAGCCGACCTCCAGTAAAATTTTACTTCCGCTACCGTTCGAGAAACGCAATCTGTCGTTCTAGAAAAAAAGCTATGACTAAACAGCGCTCATGGAAGCGATCTTCCTCAAATCATGACGATTTCAATTGAGCTTCTAGCTTGATCAACGTAGATCGATCGCACAAGTGTTGTTAATTGCAGGCCGGAGGGAGAAAAAAAGTATCTTAAAAATGCAGCGTGCCCTGCAATTGTACCCCAATGCACCAGAATGCACACCTTGTGCAAGCGTTACATTCGGTTGTAAGTTTAGTCAGCAATTAGAGACGTACTAACGAGCACGAATGGGTACGATCTTCGGAAGGGATGCGTGTACGCGTTCCCAGCATTGTCTGTTGCTGGGAAAGTGCACATCCGCCAGTCTGCGCTGGTGTATAATGCGTTCTGCTCTCACTAATACAAAGTGCCGAATGCACCGTAAACGATGGGTTACTTCCATTGCAACATAAAGGAAAGTGAGTTGATTGGACATTTTTAGTATATTATGTGAGGGAACAAAAATTCTAAAGCTTATAATAAATCATATTAATATATTATTCTAATAACAATGTAGAAGTAATTAAAATGATTAAAAAAAAAACCATACAACAGTAACTTCCATGCCCCTACCACACACACACACTACCGAAGAACTTACGCCGATGTTGCGTACAGCTTATCGCTCCATCATGATCATCTCTCGCTACAATTCCACGATTCCCGAAAACTAATCAATACGCACGCTCCCACCGTAAGCTTCGATCTGGTAGTGCAAACCTGTGAGCTACGTCACACTGTACTACTAGAAGCATCTGTTTTCCCTACCAACCGCGGTGCGTAGTATAAATAGACCAGTTTGCCAACCGGATGCGTTTAAAACGTTCTAAAGCTTTCAGAGCGCGGACAGTACGGCAGTGTGTTATAGTGTTCCTTGGACTTGGATTACTGCTTCGGATAGTGGCTGTCAAATGGTTGCCGGTGGTTGGTTCTAGTGCTAAAATGACGTCGATTTTGGTGAAAAGTACGTGAAAGATATCTTCCGGATGTACGTTCAGTGTTGATGTTTGAACTCCATTACTTCCATTGCAGGGATAGCGCGTGCAGTTGCGTTGGCGGGTCTTATCAGTCATATTAGTGGCCAAACGGATTACTGCGATCCCACGTTATGTAGTAAGTGTTGGAAGTTGTGAAAAATAGACCGCGATTTTGTGGATCTTTCAAAAGAAACTGTGAACTTTTATTAAGCCGTAATACCATATTTTAACCCCAGTGTTCGTTTCGTTCTCGTGCTTCCAGAGAATAATCTAGTGCATGTGGGCTGTGGCAAAAGTGACAACTATGGACCCTACTGTCCGGTGGATCGACAGCTGGTGCCCATCACGGAGGAAGTGAAAACCTACATATTGGATCTGCACAATGATTTTCGCTCCATCGTTGCACGTGGTGATGCAGTCAACTATGCATCAGCTTCTCGCATGCCAACGCTGGTAGGTGTGCTGGGGAAATCGAATGTCCCTAAACACAAACAGCGGCAAGTACTTATCAACGGCATATCCACTCATTTCCATTGTAGATCTGGGACGATGAACTACAGAAGCTTGCCGAGTACAATGTGAAGACTTGCATATACGGGCACGACTACTGTCGCAATACGAAACTGTTCCCACTCGTTGGCCAAAACATCGCTGCCAACTCGTTCTACGGTATGGAGGTGACCCCACTCGATACGATGACCGAGCTCCTGTACAGCTGGTACGGCGAGAACGAGAATGCCAATCAGGACTACATCGATTCGTATCCACTGCTCGGACAAGATCCACCGTACGCTTTCCAAAGATACCGGCCAACTATACCAAGGCCTTGTGATTACAAAACAGGGATTGTTCTAATATGCTTTTTTTGTTTTTGAATTATTTTGCCCCACAAACAGGAAGGATATCGGGCACTTCACGCAGATCGTCATGGATAAGGCAACGGCCGTTGGATGCGCTATGATACAGTACACACAGAACGAACAGGGACACGACTGGGTACACCAGAACTACGTGTGCAACTATTCAAACTCCATTGCCCGTGGACATCCGGTATACGTGAAGGGCAATCCGTGTGAACTTTGCGTAACGGGTTGCAGCACGCGCTACCCAGGTCTCTGCAACATTGGCGAGCCGGTGCAACCGACGGCAGCGTGGTGAAGTAAGCTGCATTTCAGCTAGCTCAGTTTGCAAAGAAACCTTACGTTCCATGCCGCTGGCAGTGTACTGTACATTAATGTAATGTAATTTATTTTCAATAACCAGACCTTATCCCTCCACCCATATTCATATACAACTGTACGCCTCTTGTTAAAGGCATTAAACAAACGATCTACGATACGAGCGCTAAACTTGGGTTGTTCTATTTCCATGCTAGAGTAGTATCCTTGAATGTGTTGAAGGCAAAGAAGCATCATGTGTATACTGAACTCTTTTTTTGTCATGTTGAGGAGTTAATTTGCGTGTTTTTATATTTGATTAAACACGTCCATTAACTCTGGTACATGATGATAAAAGCGAGCTGCAAATATCGATCCTGTAAATATGTGGAATAAGTTTTCGCTAGAGGTTATGTATGTGTTCCGTTGTAAATATAAGGGGAAATGTTAGTGATAATATAACAACGTTCACTTTAGTTTAAAACAACATGGTAAGTATTTGAATAACCTTTAGATACTCTTCCAATCTAAAACCTTGTGGAATTTATTAAGCTTTTGTGAAATATTTCACGACGATACTACCATACTAAAATGCAGTAAATTTGAATGAAGTTTGAAAATGAGTTTTTACGAAAACGTAAACGTTTCAGCAGTTTCAATCATCATGCGACTATTATCCTACGAGGATTGTTTCTTTGTAAGCAAGACTGACAATCCAAAGAGGTTTAGTATGTAAAAAACTAATCCTAACAAAAAAAACATTATGAAAGAAAATAAAAAAGCATTAAATAAAAAGTAAATGACTCCGCAAACAATTAAATCACCTTTGTAATAATCCCTTGGTTAACGATTGATTTGAATCCCCAATGTGATTTGTAATGTCAAAAATAAAAATTTGACAATATAAATAGTTGCAGCGCCATCCGCAAAAAGCGCCCATATAGTTGTTTACAATTGAACGAACGCGGTTTGCTTGGACTTTTGTGTTCATTTTCTTTTAACTTTGTTGTCTGCTGCCTTTTAGTATGTTAATCTGCAAAAAGTAAAATAAAAGCAATACGAACCGCTTAAATGCACTCGGGTCGACTAATCCGCGACGCGATAGTGTTGTGCTTGTACCGCCGGCAAGTTTAGAAGGCTGCCAATTTTCGCGCGAAACCGTCCACCGCACTCCGCGTAAACATTCCTCCTTAACGCACCGGGCAGTAGTCGATGCGTCGAAAGTGCAGAGAAGGAAATGCAAAGTACGAGCTGCGAACAAGCAGCAACAGCAGCACCAGCCACATCCACCACCGACGACGTAAATGCCAAGTATCGCAGCAAATACCGCCAGCTGAAGCGGTACATGAAGGATCTGGTGTTTGTAAGTAGAAACCGTTCGAGAGAACCGGATCCGTGTTTGCTGCCAGCTTCATCGCCTGTTTTGCTTTTGCAGGAAAATGCTGCCTTGTGCGATCACATTTCACAGGTGCAGGAGAAAATTAGCCAGCGTAACGAGGAGCGACGATTCATGCTCAAGAAGCTGCTTGACCATGAAAACGAGCTAGAGGCACAGCTTGGGCGACCATGCAGTAAGCTTAACGAGCTCATCGCGAGCAGTTTACCACCGAAACGACAGTACAAGAAGCGGGAGAAACCACCTGTCACCAACGGAACGTCCACCACCGCGGGCACGAGCACGCCCGGCGATGGGAAAGAAACAAAAGAAGATACTCAGGAAACCTCCGGAAGGGATGATGGTGCGGTGACGAATGGACGTTCCGAGGAGGGAGGCATGAAAACCGATCGGCACGCTGAGAAAAACGGAACTCATCGAGGTGTTAAAAAGCGCGGTCCCGCGAATAAAACCGACCCAACCAGTGGCAATAAGGTGCGAAAAAAAACGCGTGACAGTACCCCAGGCAAGAAGGGACGCAATTCCAGTGTTGCCTTCGACCCGCAGTCCGGCCATCCGACGTACCCGATCGTGGTGAGTGGGTTTAGCGTGCAACAGCTCGGTGAAATCGTATCGGATCGACCTGCCTATCACACGGAGAGAGTGATTTATCCGATCGGTTACACCGCGACCCGCCCGTACGGACATTACAAAGATCCGGAGAAACGGTGCCTGTACACCTGCCGCGTGCTGGACGGTGGCGATCGGCCACGGTTTGAAATCGTGCCCGAATGCTCGGACCCGGTGGAAGAAACGGGAGATTCGAAACTACCAAAGCCAGAGCAGGATGAGGAGGACGAAGAGGAGGACGAGGAGGACGGACCGTACGTCATAAGCGGCTCCACGACCGATGGGTGTCACGCGGAGCTACTACAACGGATCAATGCCACGCTTAACATGCGTTCGATCGATTCCCGCCCGTCCGGCGATTGGTTCTTCGGGCTGGCACATCCCACCATAGCCGGGCTGCTGCAGAGCGTTCCGGGTGCTAAACGGGGCACGACACGAAAGGACACCAGTAACACAGAGGACAGGGAGAACGATCCGACACTCAGCTACGAGGCGCTCGTGCGGCACATCACCATCTCGGCGTACCGGACAGTGCCGGAGATAAAGGAGGAACCGCCGGACGAACTGTTCGACCATTCGGACGGCAACTCGTTCAGCCTGTCGGTGTAGCTGTGAGGATTGTGTGTTTGTGTTGTGTTTTTTGTGTGAGTGTGTACATAGCTGAAGCTGTGGGGCAGCAGTTGTTGTGTGCTGATGAAAAGCGATGGGTTGATGAAACAATATCGGTACCTCTATCACAGCTCCGGCAACAGGAGAACGTAAGAAATTCCGCGTACGCGCACGGGGAAACGGCGGAAACCACAATAGGAAATAAAGTAAAACACTTCTTTTAACACTCACTTTCAGCTGTCTGACAACCTCGTTCTAATTATTGGTTTAACATGTAACGGAGGCAACCCCCGAGATCGTTGCCATCCAATTCCGGCAGCTCGCTTTTCTCACAAACCAACGGCGAATGTACAGATTGAGTAAATTTATTTATCGACTTCTGTTTGACAGCATTTTGTTGATTTACGATTAAACACTTTGCCAAAGCCTAAAAAATGGGGGCGCAGTCTTCACCGGCAAGCCACTGGAGAGTTCGAGTTGCGAACAATAGTATGCTTACCAAACAATTTACATAATAACAACAGAAAAAACACACACAAAATCCATAACATATAGTTCCATTTCCGAAAGCACTTCCGCTCGACAAAGAAAGGCAAAGGCCCTGCGTACTAGAGAACGCAACCCGACCGAAGCAAAGGGAATGGGGCAAAAAATCCCTCCTTAACCCTAGGATCCACCGTTCGGAGCCTATTTTCTGTATGCTATAAGTACCTCACTCAAGGTCGAATTTACTTATTTTGTTTTTGCTGCTCGCCTTCATTTCATTCTCACGGTAATCGTTTCCTCGGCTGTGTCGTTTGTTTCGTCGTTTTTTTTTGCATTGAAAAGCACAGTCCATTTGTTTAGGTTGGTTGGTTTGTCTTCCGTATGTACATGCCGTATGCATGGACTGCGATTAGTAAAGCGATTAGTAACATTAGTAGTAAACGTTGGAAATATCATCCGCGTTTCGTACATTTCCAACCCACACGCGTCGGCGCAGATATAAAGGGTAACCTTGAAACTATTTCAAATGTGCGCCGGATGTGGAATCGGTTCCTATTCGTTTGATTTACGATTCGAATCACGCATTAGGCTAATCTCTCCGTTTGAATGTGTTCTACTTTTGTTTCAGATTCGATTTCTGAAAAAGTCATTTTATATAAGATCGCTCAGAGTGATACAACAATGAAAGAATACGCTTTTAATTTGTACATCCTCTACTTTCGCGCTGAAAGATTCGCCTTAAGCTAACCTGTCTAAAGTTGTTATACCATATGGATTTTATCATTGGATTACAAATTTTACAACGCAAAACCGCACTCCGTTCGCAAAGTCGTAGACGTTTCAAACGAATAGAAATAACGAAACAATTACATGCATTGTTTGCTGCCATGAATTAAAACAGTCTATAAGGAGGTTGGAGCCTCTTTAAAATTTTGAAATTTGAAAATGATTCCGTTCAAATGTGAAACAACAATCTAGCAGAGCCTACCCTTTTCCTATCTTTCAAATTAATGCTTTACATCTCCGCCGACACAATATGTACCGGAAAGCATGAGTAAAAGTAAAAACAAATTGCAAACATCCCATTCAAAAAAAAAAAATACTACCCTTCCCACACCGTCAGTTTGCCACATCGTGTCCGTCTCATCGCTAGTGTTTGCGGTTCAGTCAAATGAAGAGTCGTGCACATACACACTTTGAGCTTTAAATTTTACCACTTTGCGTGTCGTTGTGTCGCCATAGTAGCACGGTTTAGTATGGTTTGGTACGGTTGCTGCTGGTGAACCGGTTGGGCAGTTTGCACGGATGCCGACGAGGCAAACGAGGAGGAAGCAGCCGACGGGGACGGCGATGGTTGTCGATGATGGTGCGACCGGTGATGATGATGTTGCTGTTGCCTCTGTGAACTATGATGCTGTCGATACTGTTGCTGTTGCTGCTGCTGTTGCTGCTGAAAAACAAAGGCAGATGATGATGCGGATAGTGGTGGCGTTAAACCACGCATGTTGCCACCGGCTCCGGGCGTTAGTGGTTGCGATAGGGCGGCTTTACCGGGTCCCTTCGTTCGACCGCGGAACAGCGCGTTGGTCAGCGCAACCACGATGGAGAATAGCTTCAGCGGCGTTTCGCTACAGGCAGGACGGGAAAAATAATTGTTTAATTGCAAACGTTCAGCGTGAAAGTAATAGTCGGCTGCTTACCACACGTCCACCTTAGGCGTTGCCTCGTTCGCACTGATAATAAACAGAGGAAAGAGGACCGAAAACACACAGCCACTGATCACGATCGAGTTCGGCAGCTCCGATAGGACAGCCAACGGTAGCCCGAAGCCGAGAAAGTACGGCCAGTTCTGTTCGATGTACGTGAGCCGCTTGTGCAGCTCCCAGCCCATGTTGAACCATTTATACTCGAACGCGTACAGCGAGCAAAGCAGGCTCATGTGCACCATGTAGATGGCGGCGCAGGCGAACGGCACCGGCACCGGCAGATACTTCACGAGTGTGCTCTGCAGCAGGAACAGTATCTGGATCAGCAGGCTGATAAGCGTATCGGCAATCAGCTTGCTGATGCTCGGTATCAGCTGCGGCCGGCCCTTGCGGAATTTATACGCCGAGTCGGCAATATCCTGAAACCAGAGACTGTTGACGATCTTGCTGAGTAGAAAGAGGGGCGCCACCCAGAACGAGTTGAACAGCAGCGAGAGGGAAGGTTGCATCCAACCCCACATGGTCGTCATGGTCGTCGAATTGCGGAACATCCACCACAGAAAGAGATGCAATCCGGGCATGACGGCATACTCGAAGAACAGGATGCTAAGCATAAAGATGCCACCGTTCAGTATCGAACACTGCACGACACGCTTTAGCACCTTGGATTCTCTGTGGAGGAAAGGGGGTGATTGCGAAACGATAAGATTAATTCTGTCCTGCCTTTACCCGCATAGGGTTTGTTCGGTGGACTTACTCGATCCGTTTGGAAACGAGTGTGTTCGATGATGACGAAGCTGTACGTGGCTGTGTAGATAAGCTCTCTTTGGTCCTGACGGGTGTTTGTCCCACCGCCAACGGCTTGGTGGTGGGTTGCGAGAGCTTCCGATTCGCCTCTTTGTCCAGATAAAACACCACGGTTATACCCTTGATGCTGTCTAAGATCCCGTGCAGCACGGTGGCACCTACTCTCTAAGGGAAGCAAGTAAACGGAGCCCTGTTAGCGAACGCTCCCTCCAGGAAAGGAAAACAGATTCCGATACTTACACATAACGTCTCCATCGTTGTGGCCGATACTGTGCTATCATGTGGTACGCTTTGTGGGGGATGCTGGGCGGGCTGGCACAACAACTAAAATCCTGTGGACTCTGGGAATTCTGCGCGTACGGGAGCACTGGGAAAACGAGTTGAGCCCCGGGGTGTTGTTTGTGGTCCTTCCGATCGAACGATCTTCAATCAAGGGTTACGTTACGCACACGGGATAGGTTGAACGAGATGACCACGCACGGAATGGGTCTTTTGCGTATTGAAGGGATTGTTGTGTTATAAATAAAAATACGTCGTTTGAGAAGATGGAAATCATACAAACGATGGGTAATAACGGACGACGACACAGGACAACGAACGAAAAAAAGCACACACACACCTTGCGAAGTGTACGCGAGAAAGAGAGGGTGCAGACGTGGGTTTGAATACGAAAGAGGGAGAAACAAACACGTCTTTGACAGCTTTTGTTTACAGCCAGCGCGGAGGTAAAGTGTGTTTACGTGTGCGTTTGTGTGCGTATGTGTTACGGCTAAAGTGTCAACAATCAGCCTGCGCAGCTTACAAAACCCAACACCAGGGGTGCTTTAATCAATCAAAACATTTTCGATAATTGAAAGTATTTTTCTTTATTTGTCGTCAAGCTACTCGTTTTCTGATTAGATAATACAAAAAGAGCTGCTGTTAACAACTATGAAGATATTTTGGATATGAAACGGCAACAAATAGCGCGAAACTTTGCCGTACATTGTATGGATGTGTGCGTGTCAAACACAAAGTAGCTCAATTCTGCACAGCTGACAACGTACCGCATCTGTCAGTGGAAGAAGGAGGCGATGTTTGTTTACATTTTTCATCTCTAGCTGCCTGCATTTGTCGAATGTTGTGAAAAAAAACTAGGAAAGATTCCCACTAACTACAGAACATTCCCGTTGCAGTGCTAGTAGAATAGACTGAACCAAACACGAAATGGTCATCTACGGAGTTTACATCGTCAACAAGTCCGGTGGGTTGATATTTAACCTGGATCACAACTTGCCCAAAATAGAGACGGAGAAAACGTTCAGCTATCCACTGGACATCAACCTAGAGTACGAACCAAAAAGAATATCGGTATCGTTTGGACAGCGAGATGGAATAAATGGTCTGTGAGCTATTGGCTCTCGTTGTGATAATCTATCATTTAACGCGAAATGAATTCTTTTCCAGTGGGACATCATCTGATCAGTGTCAACGGTATGCAGGTGAACGGTTCCATTCTGGAAGATGGGCGAGATGTTAAAGAAATCATTGAAAACAAGGATAGCTACCCACTGTCGCTGAAATTTAGCCGGCCGAAGATGACGACGAATGAGAAAATTTTTCTGGCCAGTATGTTCTACCCGCTATTTGCCATCGCCAGCCAGCTGAGTCCAGAACCGAAGAGTAGCGGCATCGAGGTGCTGGAAGCCGATACATTCCGGCTGCACTGCTTCCAGACGCTGACCGGCGTGAAGTTTATGATATTCGCGGAAAACATGCAGGCCGGAATCGATGTGCTGCTGCGACGGATTTACGAACTGTACGCCGATTACGTATTAAAGAATCCGTTTTACTCGCTTGAAATGCCCATCCGTTGCGAGCTGTTCGACACGAATCTGCAAACGCTGCTGGATCAGGTGGAGAAAGGTGGTTTGGCCAGTATTTAGATCGTTGGGCGGATATTCGGCATACAAATCTGTGGATATATTTTCTAGCGTTTAGGCAGAGCAACGGATTTTTCTCGTTTTTCGATAGAATGCGAATATTATAAGGATGGCGCAATAATCAATAAAAATGACTGTTTAATTTATATAGGCTGGATTGAAACATGAATGTACAAATCATTGGTGGAGAACAAAACCGAGAAAAATTACGATTACGTTTAGAAATTGAGCACCGAAGAACGTTTTCATGTAGCTCAATTCACAGCTGTCAAAATAACGGGCTAGCCATCTCTTTTTGGCGCACGTAACCACACAAACGCACGCACACAACTTCGGCAGACAATTTAAAAGAAAACATGGTCGCCAGTGTGGGTCTGTCAAAAGGTTTTTTTTTGTATGAAAACTAAGATCGTCTCATGAATTCGCACCTAATGCAAGCAACAGCAGCATCATTGGTCGACAGCGATCTTCCTGTGCTTCTGAGAAAGCGAAAAGTGTACTAATTTCTTCCCAATTGCACTGAAGGAGGACAAGTACCAAAAGAAACGGAAGGATATACAGTGAGTTTACGGTTTCTGTGCGTATAGAACTCTGACCTCTCAGGGCCAATATTGAATGAAGTGAAAAGCGGAGGAGACAGTTTTACCGTGTGTGTTTGTGTGCGTGTGTGTACGGTGTGCGGTGTGCGGTGTGGTGTGTGCTCGTTTCCATCCCACTCCGGTGTGTCCACCGTCGCAGGCGCCTCAACAATAGTTAATAACGTCCACGAAGGAGGAGCTCCGGAAAAAGGGTAAATCAAAGGTATGCTAGTGACGACTGGAAAAACAGCAACATTTATCCGAAAGTTCCGACCCCCGGGGGCGCATTGAAAAGTGTCGAGCAGGAGAAAGAAACCACGCACGACGTGTAATCCGACGTCGAAAGAGGCCACTGCTGGCTGGTGGCGCAGGTGAAGTGTGAATCGAAAACGGAATTGATTGTTCGTGCATTTCGTCGTGTATGTGTGTGCCGCAAAGAAAAAGTTCAATCATTTGGTGCGGTGCGGTGCAACACACGATACGAGCTTAGAAAATACTTGTGCGAAAACCAACGATTGTGTCGTGTCAGGTGAAAATGGTTCTTTATTCGGGAAATCATTTGCGCTAGTTTTTCAAGAGTTGACGAAGGGACTCGAATGGGGGAGGAGCACGAAGAAGATAATCGTTGTACAAAGACTGAACGGTGAAGTGAGGCTGCTGACGGAAGAAGAAGGCTTTCTGACAATGTAGGATGGATGGTGGTCACCATCACCGGGGGCCTAGGGATAGAAAAACGGCACCAGTTGTCGAGGAAAATGATTGTTTTTTGTAGCTATTTTAGATCGACGGAGGGGTTGCCATTCCCTGTTCATTCTTTGCACTAGAAACACACGTTGCTCTTCATCTCGTGTACTTTCACGTACTTTGGGGCGATCTTTGAGCCAGCTACTCTAATGGCTGCTATGAGTTGGCTGATTTGTAGCTGAAGGTTGCAGAACGGGTTGTGGAAAAGTGGGGGTCATCGAATCCGCTACGAAGGCGTTGTAAATTACGCTTATTCTTATGATTCATGTGATTTTCTGCACCACTTCAACAGCACCATCAGTATGTGCGACAGGAAGAAAGGAGGATAAACGACAAAAAACATCACCGAGACACCACGCACACACACACACCCACACACTCAAACAGTCATACATTACATAGGCAACCCCCGTCATGCAGTCGGCTGCCATGCCTTGTTGTGCTGGAGGAAGAAGGGTGACCCACGGGGGTTGCCTTCTCCTAGCGCCAATAATAAATAACAACACTCCTCTCGGAAAATTCCCCCACTCCCAGTGTCATTGGCTTTGAATCGACCTAGCGACCGGCGTTTTTCCACAAAGAAAGATTTACCTTGTAGAATGCCGTACACGTCTGCTCCTTACAGAGTGAGTGTTAATTTTGTTTTGTTTTGTTTTCTTTTTCTTTTTAGGAGCGAACCGTGCGCGCTTGCCCAAGCCGGCTGCTGTGCTGGAAGTGTTCTGGCAGCTTGAAGCCTTTTCCCGCTGATTCACATCGTACACCCGGAAAGGATAGCACAAGCAAAACGCTTGAACCATGCACCGGTTTTTGACCAAAAACAAACGAAACAGGCATGATCATACGATAGGAAATTCGCCATGAGCATATAGCGCATCCCCGGCTCCAGTGATCCTGGTTGTGTGCGCTGCATACGTTAACCGAAGACATTTGGACGAGGAGACGTGGAAACAATAGCTACAGTCCTTGTCAGCTCGATAGGATCTGTTTCGTGAGCGTAGGAAATTATTTTGTGGACTGTCGTTTTCAGTTTTTTACTGTCGGTAGGAGTACAGTTTGTGCGTGCGGGCGCGTACGTTTATGTGTGTGTGTGTGTAACATCCTAAGATTCCTATTTGCGAAGTGCGTAAAGTTCTTTGTGGAAAAGATCACGAAGTTAAAGTATCATCGTAATCACAGAAAGTGAAAGTAAAAGCGTCAGATAAGTGTGTGCCAGAAGAACGACGGCAACGACGAGGAAGACACAATCAACTGCGGTGAAAAAAAAAGCTTAAGAGTAATAAGTTCAACAGTGACCCACCAAAATGAGTCGAGTATCAACGCAGAAAAAGGAAGGCAAAATGAGGATCCGTGCCTTTCCGGTAAGTATTAAGCAAGAGCGAGTTGGATTTTATTCTATTGTTCATCAGGATTCCCAAATAATCTGATAAAAGGGCTATGTCTATAGAAATATGGAAAAGATAAGTTATACTTTTAGTATCGTACCATTTCCACTGTCTGCCCATTGTTTCTTCAAGAAGCGGGTGAGGCACGATTTGTCATATCGGGCTTCTCTTGCCATCGGATAACTAAACTATCACACTATGAAGAATTGTTTTAGAGCAAATCGTTGTAAAACGCGTGTTAATTTGTGCAAAATGGGTATTTGTTGGACCTAACGCCTGGCAGCACTTTTAAACATACCTGTATCATAGGAACCTTTGTAAAAAAAAATTCCTACAAATAACAAACTAAATCGGTTGCTTCGACAGTAAAACAAAATTGCGGTTTTTCTTAACCACCGATCGAGCAGTGTTTTACGTTCTCTGCGATTGCAGTGTGACTTTTATTTTACCTTTCCCCTTCTCGGCGATCGGATTGGAATACCGTTTAGAATAATTTTCGCACTAATTTTGATCGACCAGCGCAGAAACAAATCTTTACTGCATGGCGTAAGAATTCACGAAGCGCACCTGTGTGAAGAGAGAGAGAGGGAAGAGGTTCGGAAGGAGGTTTAGGAGAAAGCCATCTTAATCCTGTTGGATCCTGTGCTGGTACATCGAGTGGCGAGTGGAAAAATTACGCACGTTTGCTTGAACTTTACCGATTTTCAACACGCATGTGCGCCTTGTCAGGAAGTGTGAAGAAGTACTGTTTGCTTCTTCTGCTGGGAGATCGCAGACGGCATGTTTCGGATCCAGTGGAAACGGAAGATGAGTCAGGGTCCGCGGGTTGTTGCGCTAAACATCATTAAAGAGCTTGTAAGACGGAGCCCCGCGTGGGGTTTTCGGTACGAACGGTTGTTTTGAACGATTTTTTTTTCTCTTTCGTCGTCCCTAAACGCCCCCATTGCAGATGACGATGGACGAAAAGTATGTGGAGTCGATTTGGTCGCTGCTGAAGAATGCCATCCAAGAGATACAGAAGAAAAACAACTCGGGACTTTCTTTTGAGGAGCTGTACAGGAATGCGTACACGATGGTGCTGCACAAGCATGGCGAGCGGTTGTACAGCGGGCTGAAGGAGGTCGTTACGCACCATCTGGAGTCGAAGGTGCGGGAGGAGGTGCTGCGCAGCTTCAACTGTAGCTTCCTGCAGACGTTGAACCAATGCTGGAACGACCACCAGACGTCGATGGTGATGATTCGTGACATACTGATGTACATGGACCGTGTTTACGTGCAACAGAACGACGTCGACAATGTGTATAATCTTGGGCTAAACATCTTCCGCGATCAGGTGAGATTTGGTTGGGAATGGTTTCCCCTATTACTAACAGCTGCAAGTTGCTAACATCCCTTTCGCTGTGTCGCTCTTCTAGGTTGTGCGTTATCCGCGTATCCGCGATCACATGCGCGAAACGTTGCTGAACATGGTGATGTGCGAACGGAAGGGCGAAGCGATCGACCACATCGCGATCAAGAACGCGTGCCAGATGCTGATGGTGCTCGGCATCAACCAGCGCTGGGTGTACGAGGAGGACTTCGAGCGGCCGTTCCTCACGCAGTCGGCCGCGTTCTACAAGCTCGAGTCGCAGAAGTTCCTCGCCGAGAACAGTGCGAGTGTGTACATCCGGCGGGTGGAGGCACGCATCACGGAGGAAGCGGAACGGGCCAAGCTGTACCTGGACGAGAGCACCGAAAGCCGAATCGTGGAGGTGGTCGAGGACGAGCTGATCAAGAAGCACATGCGCACGATCGTCGAGATGGAAAACTCGGGCGTCGTGTACATGCTGCAGAACACAAAGACGGAGGATCTGGCCTGCATGCACAAGCTGTTCTCGCGCGTGAGCGGCGGCCTGAAGACGATTGCGGACTGTGTGTCGCAGAATCTGCGTTCGCTCGGCCGGGACCTGGTGAAGGAGGAGGAGAACGGCAGCACGAATCCGATTACGTTCGTGCAGAACCTGCTCGACCTGAAGGACCGGTCCGATCACTTCCTCCACCATTCGTTCAACAACGATAAGACGTTCAAAAACATGATATCGTCCGACTTTGAGCACTTCCTCAATCTGAACAGCAAATCGCCCGAATATCTGTCACTGTTTATCGACGACAAGCTGAAGAAGGGCTGCAAAGGGGTAAGTGTGATCGGGAAAGAGCTTGGTGCACCATGCTAACCACACAACAACCCGCGCTTCCTCTTTTCAGATGTCGGAACAAGAAATCGAAACCATACTGGACAAAACGATGGTATTATTTAGATATCTGCAGGAGAAGGACGTGTTCGAGCGCTACTACAAAGCCCATCTGGCAAAGCGGCTGCTGTTGAACAAGTCCGTCAGCGATGATTCCGAGAAGAACATGATATCAAAATTAAAGGTAACGCCACGGGTTGTACACGCCCCGCCGTGGGTTGTATTCACAACTAATGCTTAACACATTCGCTTCCAGACTGAATGCGGTTGTCAATTTACCTCAAAATTGGAAGGAATGTTTAAGGACATGTCCGTGTCGAACACGGTGATGGAGGAGTTCAAGAACCACATCAACAACGACAACTCGGCGCTGGAGGGTGTCGAGCTGACGGTTCGGATTCTCACCACAGGGTTTTGGCCCACACAGGTAAGTGCAAGCTTCGGTTGTCGGTGGTCAACCCGTACGCGGACTCTAAATCAGTCCCCTGCCCTACCATTTCCAGTCCGTCACGCCAAACTGCAACATCCCGGCAGCACCGCGGAAAGCCTTCGAAACGTTCAAGCGTTTCTATCTGGCCAAGCATTCAGGACGTCAGCTGACGCTGCAGCCACAGCTAGGTACGGTGACCATTAGTTTACTTTCTTTGGCTTGTTATCTAACCGGGATCAATCTCCGTTGGGTGTGGGGCTGTTCGCTTGCAGGAACGGTTTACATGAACGCTGAATTCTATGGCGTGAAGGCGGAAAAGGAGAAAGCGGAAGGAAACTGCAGCAGCACGGCACCAACGTCGGGCAGTAGCAGTAGCGCGCCCGCTGCTGGCTCGGCTTCCTTGGATGCTCCGAAGCGACATGTGCTGCAGCTGTCCACGTATCAGGTTAGTTATTTTATATGTATTTTTTAATCTATATGAGTGATTGTTTCGTTTTTTGTTACTGTGAAAATGTGTAATTTTACGACAGTTAGGAAACATAATCAAATTATAAGACACACTGTAAGTAATGTAATCTGTAGGAATCTCTATTGGTCCGTAACTTTCGAAAAGCTATTAAGTAAAAAAAATACGGTCATATCAAAATCAATCAAAAATACTTAAAAATAACAAAAATACGTATTTTATTATTATTAGCTATTCCATACAACTTAATATATCCTTAAAGAATCATCTTTCTTTAGTTGAGTTTTTCAATCAATTTTCCTTAAATAATCAAGTTAAGGAAATGAGGATTCATGTTTTAAATATTAATTAATCTTCAACTAAACATGAATGTTCCACGAATCATCAATAATCAAAGGTTCATTAGACTCTTTAGGGATTTATTCGTCTTTTTTTATCATTTTATTTTTATCACTCTTAAACTACAAATTAGATTCGAATCCTATATGTTTTCGTAATGTCTTAACCGTATTGCTCTACCATCGCAGATGTGCGTGCTGATGCTGTTTAACAATCGCGAGCGAATGACGTACGATGACATCCAGCAGGAGACGGACATCCCGAGCAAAGATCTGATCCGCGCCCTGCAGTCCCTATCGATGGGCAAGCAGCAGCAGCGGCTCCTGGTGCGAACACCGAAGACCTCCAAGGACATTGTGCCGACGGATGAGTTCTACGTGAACGATGCGTTTGTGTCCAAATTTCACAAGTACGTACAAAAGCGTTGGGCATTCGACATTTTTCGTTTTTTTTATCCACTTGGTTTTGAATTTATCCTGTTCGCGGCACCTGTTGGGAGTGCGTCTAATCGTTTCCTCTTGCACTTTATCACAGAGTTAAAATTCAAACTGTCGCAGCCAAGGGCGAATCCGAACCGGAGCGTAAGGAAACGCGAAGCAAAGTGGACGAGGATCGAAAACATGAGATCGAAGCTGCTATTGTGCGTATCATGAAAGCGCGCAAGCGAATGCCTGTAAGTGTTTTTTTTTTTTTCAAATATAGCGCTGTAACTTTTACATTAACCTTATCTTCTTCACTTTCTTCCTTCCCCTCCCCTCATCATTGCCAGCATAACCTACTCGTGTCCGATGTGACGACGCAGCTGAAGAGCCGATTCCTGCCGTCACCGGTGATTATAAAGAAAAGAATAGAAGGCTTGATCGAGCGCGAATATCTCGCCCGCACGCCGGAGGATAGGAAAATCTATGTGTATCTAGCTTAAACAAACAGGAAAATTAAGTCGTCGCATACAAAGCAGAGCGAGTATATATATACATATATATTTAGAGAGAGGTAGAGCCAGACAGATTGTCGCAACAGACGCATCAACAGTGCGACAGCCGGAGCAACATGAGCACAGGCTATCGCACGCCGATACTAGGTGATTGATCGGTACTTGACGATAAACAAAAAAACAAAATCCATTGGTAGAGGGCACAAACTTTGCACGGTTGTAGCCCTCACCATTTCTCTCTCTCTCTCTTTTTCCCCCCACTCTCTAGAATGAAGACATAATAAATCGCCAAGGTTAACGATCAGCGCCCTGTACGTAACGCTGGACGCACGCGTGAGCTTTCTAACTTACGCAGCATTCGGCTGGATTGTTGAGGAGAATTTTGTTTAACTAGCTGCAAAAGTGACACATTCGCTTGCAAGTCACACTGGTGGAACCATGGCTTGTGAAAAATTTTGTTTACACGTTCTCCCGTTTGGTATTCAGTACTGTACTGTTCAAAGTTATTCACGCACCGTGCTTTCATGAGCTCCATCGTCTCAAAAGAAACGCTCTCTCATTTGATTGCATGATGATGAGTTTACATTGGGATTTTTTGTGGATCGATTTTTGAAGCACTTCGTTCCGTTCTTTGAAGCTTCCGTTTCGTTCTACCCCGTATTTGGTCACTAAGGGAAATGTAATTGTTTTGATAGTGTAGTTTTTTTCCCTTGCGTGGCATGATAGATTTGTTTTCGAGCCGACTTTAGTAGTGGATGTGTTTTTTTTTGGGGTTCGAATTAATGGCGAGCATGGTTTATGGTCAACGGACTCGTGTGCAGCAATCGTTCGAAACTTCTTCCGTTTCGCTTGCTTGCCTGTGGATATATACCTCTTCTCGAGATGCACCGCTGCTGTACCGTGCTATTTATGAACAAAGCAGCCGTCTTTTAGTTTTTAGCGCACTCAACGTTTCTCTGCATTCGTCTAGTTTTATTTTTGATGCATACTTTATAGTTTTGTAATAAGTAGTGAATTTGATATTTCTGTTTTCCTTGCCTGCCTGGTCGTTCGCCTCCATCCGTGTGTTAGCTAGCGTATTCGGAAGCATTAAACGTGCTGCGTAGTGGCTAGCTGCCTTTTCTTTCCGGCATGGGCAGACGATTTCTACGGATATGTTATTTTTCTGCTCGCACTAGCTTTATGCGAACACACTGGACTTTTTTTGTTGTTCTATTTTGAGTTGGGATGCAACTTCTATCACGGTTGGCTGTACCAGATGTTGGCGGCTCATCGATGGTAAAACATTAGATTAAGTGATTTCGCGAGAGCATTTGGCTTACTTTTTTTTGTGTGACGGTGTAAGATCTAGCAGAGGAAACCCCTAGAGTCTCTCTTTTTATTTTCTCTGAAACCAATCGAACCCGGGTAGCCGCACATTTAACTAGCGACTGTTGGCGAAATCCGCGCATGTAAAGAGCGTATAGTGTTTAAGCGGAGGCAGATCGCGGAGCTCTATAGCCAGGAAGCGCTGTTTTAATGAAATGAACTTTTACGTGTTGATATTTCTCTAATTTTTGAATCGTACTCCTCCTCCTCCTCCTCCTCATCCATGTAACTTCCCCGGTGAATCCCCTACCACCGTTTCCCGGTTTACTCACCCGTACGTGGGAGGTGTGTAACTATTGTCGAAGGGCGAGATAGGTATAGGTATTCGCAACCAGCCCCCGACCGATGAAATTAGATCTGTACGTCGGGTAATTCCCTAAACCTCCAGCATATCTATGAGGGGCTGAGTTGGTAGGATGGAATGTGGGGACGGTAACGGAGAGCGCGGTTCAGCAGCGGACACAACAGCTATGAACGTGATCGAAGATGAACATGCTGCTGCGGGGACACCGCTAAAGTAACTAAGCAACGCGCTATGTAATGCATCTGATGAGGAATAAATTAACTAACTTATTCTTAAGACGAAACAAAAAAACGATTATACAGTAGCAGAGCGACAGACGAGGCAAGGCAATTTGAAGGAGAGAGATTAGTTACGGTTGGGATCGTTTGAATCCAACGATATGGTAAATTGCATAAAAAAAATTACGCGCACTCTCTTCGCACACCAACACGCGCTCAACACGCAATGTGGCTGACGAATGCTTGCTGCTCAGGAAAGCTGTTGTGGGCGGTGAGTTTGGAAATGGTTGGTGGTGTGCGTGTTTTGGTAAACTGAACCCCGAGTACCGAGTGGAAATAAAGAAAACGATAATAAAAAAAACAGGAAAAAATAACGGCTGAAAGGAAGAATGAAAATTGTGCGTTGGTTTTCGTTTGTTCGTGTGTGGTGAAAGAATTTTGGGATAAAATGGTAAGATGGCGCTACATTTTTGTGAATATTTCATGATGAGAATTTAAAGATTTGCTTTCGAATCAGCGGCACATTAACATCACACGTATGCCTTTGTAGTGTTCCGTTGGTTATCGTTTACGGCAATCTGCAAAACATTGTTGTTCCATACTATCGATCAAAACAGTATGATAATGAGGTTATCTTGTCATTATTAAACACAACTGCTATGTACAAATTATCTAAACACATTTTATATCTTTTCTGCCGCCCACGATCAGCTTAAATCTCAACTCAACCAAAAGTATAAACGCCCCGCAGCTGCTGACGCAAACGTAAACAAAGCAGGCGCCTTCTCCTTCCCTCAGCACTCCCGCTGCGCTGGAATATGATCATATGTGCATTGAAAAAAAAGTCATCTGTGGCAAAACCGTTGGCATCGGAGGAACGAAAAGAGCAGTGCCAGGAGTGAAGCACACTTGTTGAGCCGTGTGCACGTTCACGTTAGACCATCTACCTCATCGGGCTCCAGGAAAAGCCTTCCCGCCTGCCGTTGCCGCGACTCGTATCTTTGTGCCGTAGAAGAATTATTTTTACCAATTCCACCAGCTGTGGTTCTTGAACGTTTGCTGTGAATGCATGGAACCCATTATCCACACGATGATGGAGACGCCCGGAGGAGCAGCAACACTACTGCATCCGGACGGAACTCCACCGCCGTCGGGCGTGCGGATTGAGTCGATTGCGCACCACCGCCCGTCGGGCGAACCCGCGGACATGTTGGCGCATACGGAATCGATTCCCGCCGAGCAGCTCGACGAAACGACCCTGAACGCCCGGTTGCTGGCTCAGCTGAACGAGCAGTTCGAAAATCAGCTCCAGCTGGTCGAGAGCGAAGGGTTGGACGATGACTTCAAGGTGAGTACTGGTGGTGGCAGCGCGATCGCACATACGCACAACGTACCGCGGGCTCCGCTCGAAGCACCGCGAAGGTCACCCTCACGCCTGCCTGGATTAGAATCGTCGCGTTCGCAATACGGGCTCAAGTCGCACATTTTGGCTCCGGCATCAAGGTTGCCGTGCTGTTCCTAAACCTGTGTGCAGTGATTTTTTTTGTGTGTTTGTTTTCTTCTCGCGGTGTTGAATTTCATACAAACGAAATCTGGGCGTACGGTGCGGTGTAGCTGAAGGTGTACAGTGAATGGGTGAAAAGTCTACGCACGTTGAACATGGAGCTGGTGCAGTCGTTGCGGGAAGTGCAGGACACCTGCATGGAACGGATGCACCTGATGCGAGCCGCTTACCTCAAGGATCTGGTACGTTTCGGACCGGACGTACGCCTCAAGTGGCAAGAGAGTACACCTGGCCCGATTCCGGTCGGTGCCAACGATCAGCCTGCAACGCTGGAGTTCAATTCAAACTATCCAATTGCACCGGGTACGGATGAGATGGTACTGCGTGAGCTAACTACCAAGACACGGTAAATAATGATAACCCCCAGTGGTTGTTGGATAAAGTAGGCACATGAAACCAAACACTCATTCCATTCATTCCAACTCAATCCATACATATTTAAAGCGAATTCGATGAGCTTCGGAAACAAATGGAAGAGCAGCGGCGTGTGCTTGCGGAAAACGGATCCATGCTGGAGCAGCTGCGAAACATCACCCTCGAACGGGAGAAACAGCTGGATGACAAACGCAGAGAAACAACCACACTGCAGCAACAGATCCGTGCACTAAACGAGCAGCTACTGAAGGCAAAAATGGTAATATCCTAATTTCCAGCGGGGAAGGGAACCAACCAGCGGTGGGGATCAATTTCGAGACGAGTTTCATTTTCTGTACGGTAACTGACACAGTCAACGGCGGCGTCGACCGATCACCAGAGCCTGATATCGGAAATAACCGACCACCACGATAAGATCACGCAGCTGAAAAAAAAGCTCAAGGAGCAGGAGGATAAGCTGCGTCAGGCAAATACCGCGATCCAATTCCGGGACGAGGTGATCACGCAGCAGCGTCAGGAAATTAAGTTGTTAAATGAGGTATCGTTACGCGTTCGGGCGCGTTTTCCGCTTCTGCTTCCGGTGGTGGCGACAGGGTTTTACTAAACAGCGTTTGCTCCTTCTGCACCCTTTAATCTAGTCGCTTGTGAATGCTTCACTTTTCTCGCAACTGTACGACGACGACGAGGAAGGTAGCGAAGAAAGCTTCCTCAGCTCGTTGAGCGAACGAGGCACAGGGTCCTACAAATGCAGCTTAACGGTGGTGGAGGACTTTGACGATAACAAGCGCTTGTCTCGAAAACACTAACCCGGGGGAAGGAGCTACATTTAAAAAAAAAATTACAAAATTGATTTTTGTCGCTTAATTCTTGGCTTGCCTAGATTGTTGCAATAAATAGGAATATATTTGTTTTTCTAAGCTTTTTTAAAAAATACGCATTCCTCTTGTTTCTTCTGTATGATGCTAGAAATCGCAGTTTGATGAACAGTCGGCGAATTCTACACCGCTCAGCAGCCCAAACCCCACATCATTCCACTCGATCATGCCCGGAGATGATCCCGATTTGGTGGAGCAATCGGGAACGCGCTTTTCAACCGGCCATCTATCACGCTCCTTGATCGACGAGCTCAATACGGTACAGCAGGGCAGCGAATCGGAGACGCAGTGTGTGCTGCTGCTGAAACGTGAACTTGCCGAATTGCGTGAGCAGCTGCATCAGCAGAAAAAACGTCCCACCAAGGATGGTGGTGGGCGTGTGGAGACGGAAAAAGCGTTGCTCAGGTTACGGGGTGCCTGCGAGGAGCTGCTCCAAAGTACGGGGAAGCTGTGCGGCAGTGGCAGCGACTGGCGAGAGCGGGAAAGTGATGGGCGGACGGTCCGGTTCGATGACGATGACGATCTGATCGAGGCGATGCGCGATCGCTGTGAAGTGCTGTGTCGCCAACTGTCGGCGGAGCAAGCGGTTGAGCAGGATGAAGGTATCGGAAGTGCTAGCGCGTCCCGGTTGGAACATTCCGAACCTGCTGGCCACGCTAGCGGGCAACAGCAGATGGTAGCTTGCATTGAGTATCAGTTGAAACAACTGGTAAGTAGATTCTTAGCTGATTAGGAGGAAATATGTTTTTCTGTTTATCTTGTTTATGATGGGAAACGATATGCACTCGGAGGATTGCCGGACCTGCTAGACTAAGAATTAACATCACTTTAAGGTCTTCGACCAGTTTCACATCAACTGGGAATAGTTTAGGCTAGGATATTATTACAAACACGATTGGTTTCGTACATGAAAGCTGACTGATATCCGAGGTTTTAGCGAAGTTTACGCTATTCATAATGTCGCTTGTTAAATTGTAATATGTTTAAACTATCGCTTCATTGCAGGCAAGTTTTTTTAGTGCAGCTGGAATGCTTAAGAGCGCAAATGAACTAGTTTGGTTTTATTTACACTTTGCCTAGATACCTCGTTTGCCTAAGTTGGAACTTGTTCATGGGGTGTGAAGAATTAGTGGGAGTGCATGTCCAGACGGCCTACTACCATAGTTAACATAAACATCCCCTGCATTCATCACCCACCCGGTGGTAAACATTCTCCTTGTTCCTTTTGGGTAAGCAATCAATCTTTCAATCTTGTCGCGGTCTCTCTTAATGTGCCTAAACAAGAGTTGCTATTTCGGGGGACCACTTGCGGATCCAACCGTCGTTAATTGGGCTGGAGCGTGGAGGCTCGGGTAGTTTCATTCCAAGCAGCCACACACATCACGACACGTTAACCCAGTTTCCTTTTGCTGTGCTCGGGTTTCCTGTCGCACTGGTAGCTCAATCTCAGCTCACACACCTTGTGTGGAGTCGGGGAATGACAGAATCTATTTTGGAATCGGCAGCCGCCGGCGTTCTCCACAACTCCAAGCAGGGTTTTGTTGCCAATTTCGGATGCCGGTTTCCCGGAATGTGCCCCAGTGCAAGCGCCACACGCTTCGTACTCGTTGGGAAGCACATGCATGTACAATCATTACGAGCAAAACCACTCGCTTCGGTCGGAGCGAGCGGAGGAACAGGAAGATTATTTTTACACCACCATCTGTAACGCGCCGTGCATTTGTGCGCACTCAAGAAGGAACGAGTGAGAGAGGGGGAGGCGTTAATTTACAAGCAAAATGTATCGAGCGATATTTGTATACGAACCGATTAGTACCATTTAGGGCATGAGCTCCGGCGTGTGCAGCGATAGATGCGTGTGTTTTGAATGTTACTTTTCAACAGGGTCGTGCCGGTTGGTGTGAGAGTGTGCGTGGGCGGAAGGGTGGTGTTAAGTACGCTTTTAAGGTGCTAATCGGACCAATTGATTAGTTTGTACGTATGATGGACACATTCTCTCGCCGACCAACAGAAGGTGTCGGGCTGTTTATACACCATGTCGCCGGTATTTTATGTGCGTCACGTTTTTGGTGATTGTTGTATTAATAATTTTATTTGGGTTGAGTCAGCGGGCACCTGTTTCAAATCGCATTATTAGTATTGCCTTTTTTTATTTATAATTAAAAATATGTGTTACTTACATTTTAAATTTAAATTAATAGTTACAAATTCAAAATATCGGGTTGGTTCAATTCTTCAAGCATACAAGTAAAAATGGCATAATTAAGCGAATCTATCATTCTCAACAAATTTAAATTGGAGTTTTGGAAAAACGAAATGAATTTTAAACGGTCTGGAATATGTTTATGATTTTAAATTATTGGCCGTTTTACTTCTAAGTATTACAAGTACAAGTAATCTTACGCAATGAAGAAAGATCAAGCAACGTAGGAGATTTTAAAAAGCTGAAGATTTATAATAATATATATATTTTCTTTTTTAATGAAAGGTATTGACTATTTCAGAAAGCTAAAACTCTTATAAAGAATGTTAATAGTAGGAAAATACTATTTGTTTGAGTAACGCCATCTGTTGACCGAAAATGATTCTAAAATTTACAAACTTTTTCTTGAATTTGTGATTTTCCATCCATTTAGCAATCCTGAATGCTGTTTTTTTGTTGTTAAAGATTCGGTTTTTATTTGTATTTGAGCACCACACGATCATTCGATCGAACGATCATTTCCGTTCGATCCTTCCCACCAGCGATTCCCGTTCACGGTAGTTTTTAGTCAATTAAGAACAACTCACCACTTCGGGGAAGCCATCATCGGGCGAAACGGAACTCCCTATGGTACGCACGGAGTTGTCGAGATGCGGTTGGCTATTTTAAGAATGCAGAACAAACTCCCCCACGCTCGCTCCAGGGTGTGTTCCCCGGGTTTCCTACCTCGTCGGGAACACGGACGAGTTTAGAACCAATTAATTTTACTGCGTCTGAAAGTGCTCGCACGGTGTTTGTAAATGAAAAGAAGGCGACCCGTTCCGCGGGTTGTCACGCCGGCATCATTGACGCCTACGCCTCTTCCCTGCTGGCTGCTGGGTGCTGCAGCTGCACAAGCCAAACCATGGTTGATGGATAAATCGGGGACACAGTTTGTACGACCGGAGAATGGTCGCGCGCGCGCGCGCGCGCACGTTTATGTATGCGTGTATGGGCGTGTGCGCATCCTAAAATAACTTCCTCTTAGCACGCGACTAGAACGGGAGACTAGAATTTCTTTTCATCTCATCCCGCGCCACCCTAATGCACTTTCGGGCAATGATGGACGAGGCAAAAGTCTTTGGGCCCTGTGGCGTTATTATGATAAAGAGTTGAACTGAAAGCATTTGTTTCACGGTTGTTTATACTTTGAGCACTCAATTATTGGACGAAAATTGCTTAACGATTCCCTGGCTCGAGTCACTCTTCGATTCACCCACAACGCCTGTGCGCTAGTGAAGATCCTCCGATCGGTCTAGCGATGCTCAGTGTGTACAGTTTTCCCTCGGTTTTTCTCTCACCGCTGTCATGCTGGGGAGGGGTACGTTAGTGGTGTTTCGAAACTCACGATTCGCCGGATCGGGAGTCAGTTTGTGCGTGGATCTCGTGTCGGATGCGTCGGTCGTGGGGTGCCATTTCGTTCGTTTGAACTGTCGTATCGTGTTTTACCGGAAACTGTAGCTATATTTCCATTAATCGTGGCAACGTTTCCTATTACTGATCGTTCAGTTAAATGGTTTTGGGTTTCCTTACGTGTTTTTTTGTGCTAGAAGAAGATATTTGTGTATTTGCGTGTTCCTAGTGAGCGAAGTTCTAGTTAAGGAGATAGCGTAGTTTAAGTTAAGGTGTTAATTATTGCAATACAAGTGTCCCTATCATCCGTACGATCCCACAATGACCGTTTTCCAGCTGGGAGCCAAGGAACGCAGCAGCAACAGTGCCACCGAATCGCTCAGTTCGCTCTCCTTCGGGCTGGACGAAGGTTGCACGCTGCAAAGACTGATCGATGATCTGAAGAAGGAGATCGAATCGAAGGACCTAGTGCTGCGTGACCGGCACGCGGAAATGGAGCGTTTGCAGCACGAGCTGGCCAGTCGCGATCGGGCGCTAAATCAGGTCCGCACACACCAGGAAACGGTCGACAGGGAACGAACCAACCTGATGCAGAAGGTACGTACGTGTGTGAGCAAAGTGCGCCGGTTTGTGATTGCTAAAAACATTAATGTGTGCCGCGTTTTTTTTCACGTTTTTCTAGATCGCCGACCTGGAGGTATACGTCGACGATCAAAACCGCACGATCGCGATGCTAAACATGGAGAAACTGAAGCTGGTGCGGCAAGTGGACGATCTGAAGGAAACGGTACGTGTATTGGTGCGATTCGCGTTCCCGATGGTGCTTATGCATATTGGTGTGTTTTCTTCTTCTTTTCGCATTACCACGCCCAAACCGCACGCAACAGCTGCAGCAGTACCGGGATAATCTGCAGAAGACGAGCGAGGAAAAAATCGCCATCGAGGACGAGGTAGGTGCGGGGACTGGGTGGGACGGAAAAAGGGGTTCGGTTTTCCGCGCGTGATTTTCAATTTCGCCGTGCTACGCGCAGGGCCCGATGCGATTCGTTCGACCGGTGTGGAACGGATTCTGTTTATATTTTTATACATGTTGCCAAATTAGTTTCCGCTTCGCTTTCGGTTGGATGTTGTTGTAACGATGCAAGTGTTTGAATTTGTTTACAGGCACGATTGTTTGTTTTTGTTTTGAAGGTTGGGAAACGTTCACAACACATTTGCAATGGAGAGATTGTTGTTTATGCACCTGGTAATTGTATTAACGTTTTGTTGGCCCACAAAAGAAAGTTTTTTTTTGAGTCACTTTTCCGAAGTAATTTACTGATAGTATAGTTGAAACTATTGCGTTCAACTCAAAACGAGTGATGTATTATGACTGAACGTTTGATTGTAATTTTTCACAATAACCGTTTTTATATGAAGACAAAATCGCCCGGTCTTGAAAAATATTATTACTTAATTTGTAGTTTTTGTTTGTTATCTTCTTTTGTTAATTTTTCAAGACCAGTCTATAAATCATTGTTTTTTTACAGTACGTAGTGTCTATCATAATTTTCCTATAGATTACATGCGACGAGCAAATAATCGTACAATATTTTATCATAAATTGACGCAATTTTCAATAGTAAAGGAAGGAATTCCATCTAAACTTTACACATTACTTTAAAAACATAAAAATAACAATTCATAATCCGATAAATAATAACCCTAAGAAGAGGATTACATCGTTTGCTATCAATCAAATTGAAAATCTTCTTGCAGCGACATAATACATGTTTTCCCTTTTTTTCTCCTCCGGTACGGTACATAGTGCAAAAACCTGCTCGTTACCGTTTCCAATCTTCGGGTGGCGCTCGAGGAAACGAAACGCAACGGCAGCTCGTCAGTGAGTTTCTTTTCCGGCCTGCGCTACAGTCAGCCACAGCCACAGCCCCAGACATATCGCGTCAGCTACTTGCACACCAACGGCAGGGACGATAGCAGCGCGGAAAATCCGACACCATCCCCTACCCTGACCACCGCATCTCCCAGTGCCGTACCGAGTAACAGCGGCAGTAGTAGTAGTACTGGCAGTAGTAACATTCCCGCGCCGAACGCCGCTGAGCCAAGCCAGCCAGCGGCGGGCGATTATTGGTCCGCAATCGGGCGGGCACTGTTCAGTGGATTCGAATCGTAGGAAGGAAGGAAGTAAAACTCCACCTCCACCTTCGTTACTCGTTCTTGCCGCACAGACTGAAGTGCCAAAACAAAAACCAACACGCCGGAAGTGCCTTGCTAGAGACTTTTGCTTAACTTTTTATCGACGATGCTGTGAAGCGTTTTCCTCCGGCCGGCTGGGGAGGGAACGATGGCCCGAATTTGTTGAACTAAATAAGCGTAGAATTAATATTACTAACCCACGATGCCAGACGATTGCTAGAGAACCAAGCCACCGGCAGACAGCGGTTCGTATGGATTGTTGCTCGCGATAGCAGCCCGTTTCAAAATTAGAATACCATTCACGATTGTTTCATCAGCCATTGTTTACGGCGTAGTATTTAATTTAGTTGTTTCCTAGTTCGTAACGCGTGTGGCATATTCCAAAACCACACATTCTTCTCAGTGTTGATCGTTGATTGTTCGTTCGTCTCAATAAATTATTGAACAGAACAGAGTTCGCTCCTTACAACCTTTCCATCTAACAATGAACTTACATCTTTCATGCATGTGCTCTTAATTCGCTTTCGCTCACTCTTTCTCTCTAAGAGTGGACTAAGCGAAGATCAAACTTCAGTGGTGAGAATTTTTGTTATCCCTAAATTCATTCTTCGTTCAAAAACGTTAGGTAAGCGTTCTGCACGAGGTGGTGGAAAATTTGCAGCTCGAGGTGATCCTTCTCAGCGAGCAGTTAAACGATGCCTTTAAAGAGGTTTGTAGCTTTGTGTTAGTGTGTGTGTATGTGTGTGTGAGAGAGAGAGAGAGAGAGAGAGAGAGAGAGAGAGAAAGAAAGGAAAAACTACTAGTAGTGTTGTTGCTTAGTAAAAAGGATTTGATTTGTTATTGTTGTGTTTACCACAGAACCTGTCAAAGGACAACGAGCTGGATCATTACCGTGACTCCAATCTGCAGCTGCGGTGCCAGCTGGCCGAGCTAAGCCGCGAGCTAGGCGATCTGAAGGACATCAGCGATGCGGTAGACGCGAGGCAGGAGGTGAGCGCGCCCGGACCACTAAGCACTAAAACAAACATAATGGCGCCCCGGTTGCAGGAAATAACAATAACCCGATTGCGGCAAACGCCATTCATCAACCGGTGAACGCGTTCAACGTCGCTATCCGGAAATTACACTGCACTGCACCGCACAATCGCGGAACGAAAGGTGTCACACGGTGCGCTGATTGAGAAATCATATTTTACGACCACTTCGAACGACGATTTCTTTGGCGCACCATGGCGGTGTACCGACGTTTGTGCCGTGAAACGTCGTGCCCCGAAGTTGGACGTGTGAAATTTAATCGATTACTACGATTTTGTTTCGGTTGCGGGAGTGTAACGGAGGTCTGCAGGCGAAAGCATGCCGCTTGTTGCGTCGGACAGAGGGAAGCGTAGAACATCGTGTTCGATACCGCCATAGAGAGAGGGCGTTATAAAGAAAGTTTCACGCTACTTTCCCCCTTCGAACGATGGGCAAACCTCAGCGTGGTGAAACGTCCTGGGAACGGTGCTAAAGAAGCTATCAACACCAGCTTCTTCACGATGAAAAGAGACAGCTACCATGCCAAGGGATAATCAGATTCTAATCGTCCCCGCATGTCTTTGGGGACATGAACTTCCACAACCAACCTTGCGTGCCACACAAAGCCACCTCGTAGACCGAGCCCACCGATGTTGACGGGACGGGTATTGTGTTCGTTGCTTAGTAAACACTACGGCACCTATAAAGCACCACTCCACGCGCACTGACGGAGCAGGTGGTAAGCAGGTGGTAAATGAATTATAATTTCCTCCGTAGCGAAGGGTGTGCTGCGCTTGTCTGTCGCGTCCTAGTTTCTGGTTCGGTCCCGGCTGGACCGGTTAGTGTTGGTGGCACGCAACCTTTAACCTCCCCCGAGTGTGCGATTGCGATAGATTTGTAAAGTTGTCGGGTGCGGGTGCGTCCGGTGGTGCGGAAAGTTGCGCTCTAATGAAGAACTTACACCTGCAACCCCGGGTTTCGGGGCGGCACGGATATCACCGGAATCGCAATCCTGCTTCCGAGGGTGGTAATTTTTACGCTTTTGATTGAAAGCCAAAAGCTTATCTCGGAACAAGCGAACTTGCGCGGTCACCTTGACCTGATTCCTCGCCCCCCGGGGAGGGGAATAAGTTGTTGATTGAGGTACATTATTATTCCGCCTATTTAACATGCTGCGCCTACACTATTGCCCATGCACCGATCGTATCGGAGTCTATTAGAAAGTTTCCTATCGAAGCACCGCACGGCCATCAATCCAAACTGCAATCTATTCGCAAATGAGCAGCACAGGCCGTTCCGATATGCGGCAACTTTTACCATCTCGATAGCGTTCTGAAAGTTTATCTACCGAAAAGAGAAGGCAGGTGGAATACGATTCAATTAGCGGAGGAAACTACCCCGTTCGCACTCGATAACTTCCTCTCTCCGTAGGAATGCGGCACAAATATTAATGGAAAAAGTTTCGTTCACATGTGAGACGACTTTTTAATAACTTCTTATTCGGCCCCCCCCGGGTGGGTGGGGCGGGTATTGCAAAATCTCTCCCTGTTGCTAGCTTTGCGCTTGTTTATTTGGTTCTTGTGCCTAGGCTGGTGTAGTAAACGAAAGCTCCACGGCACGTGCATTCGATGCACTTCATCGTTTCGGGTAGGATTGTTTTTGGAGCGTGAAGGAAGCGTTCCCGCTTTTTTTCTCCGCGAGTATTCGCTTCTTTTTGTTTTGTATTTTTGTTTGAGGAATAAATAGGAACACCGACAGTGGACGATCGCACTCGTTGTCTTCGTTTGCACTCCGGGCTGCGGGTGCAATGTCCTCGAGAGCAGCAATAACAGGAGCGGCAGCGGTTGCCGATTGAAATCAGATTTATTGGTACATGCTGTTGCTGTCGTCGTGCCGGCTCGTGTTGTGTCGGCGACGGTCGTGCCAGGATGAACGATTGGGAGGACACAGTAGGTGTGGCAAAACGCTGTAACCAATTCCAGCACCGGAACGCTCCGGGAGCACAGGACGATGGGTGGGTGGAATGCTAGCGATGCGCGCCCCATTCACCATCAACAACTTTTGGGCGACGAGCGGCACACAGGACGACGATCGAATGCGAGCGAATCGTTGGGTGTTTTTAGTTCGTGTTGAACGTTCGGCGCGGGAAGACTCCACTTCGTCTGGGGACGGTTTTTACCATTTGTAAAGTGTACCATATTTGTAGGAGATTATTTAAGTATTAGCAACCAATCGTTTGTCGTGTAAGTGTGACTAGATTTTTTAAAAAGTAGTGCTTTTTATGTTCGTCTAGTAAGTCATTTAGTCAGTCACCCAGCGAACGTACGCGGTTATGCGCTCATTCTACACGGAACGGCCGTGAAGGAAACGAAACAAAAAACCCGATCCAGTTCCGGGTTCCGGTGGCAGTGCGGGTGGTTAAAATAGATACAGACAACCGATTACAATCGGCATGCCATTCGTTTCGCGGTGCTTGGTGCGCGCCTCCCATCCCGAGCGTGATGGCTTTCCTGTTTCTGTTTAAGTTTAATATGTTTTCCACAAACCACGCCGATCCCATTCTTTTGCTGCCCGCCGTGCCGCCTGCCCGCCGAAGCGTGGTGATTCGCTGCTGTTTCGTTGGCGTCCTTGCTGCTGCTGCTGCTGCTGCAACTAATAGGTTACGAGAGCCGGAAATTGTAGCAAAATAGTCGCTCGGAGCAGAAAATCCGATTGCGTTCCGCCAGTGCCTGTTTCATTTTCCAGGTCATTTACACTTCGATTTCGTAAATGGCGTGCGTGAATTGGGACTGTAGAGGTAGAAGTAGGCAAAGAGAGAGTTAGAGGGAGATCGTGGGAGGGTGTTGCGGGTTTATATTCGGTGGAATGTGTGTATGTGTGTGCCTGTGGAATTAACTCTTCATCGATTTATGATTATTATTAGAAGCAGAGTGTAATCAAAATGCGTTTCTCAAATGCTGGTTTGTTAGTAGTAAACTTGTTTGTAGAGATTTATAGTTTTCATTCTACACTCATCCTGGAAGATGTTCCTGCTTTTGTGGTATAGACAATGACAAGCGTTGAAGGGAGTACCCAAAGCAGGCATTGAACAATGATTTTATCATCAAAGCAGCTGTAAGAATGTGTAACCCAAATCTTACGTGGTCTATTGAAATATAGATAGAAATATTAAATCTTTATGAAGAGTTGATATCAGTCCAAGTTAAGTCTTAGGAACTAGGTCTTTGTTCCAGTGGTTGGAGTCTTCTTGGGGATTCGGAATGGGGGGAAAACTCTTCCGTAAATCTCGAATTTAAAAATTAGGAAATGTATAGTATCTCGTTGAAACAGAATATTTCAACTATTTGATCACGAGTATCACTAACTTTAATTCATAAATTATGTTATGCATAGTACATTAAACCACTGTGAAGCTCCGGACATGGCGTACGGACAACAGAAGCTCCTCCTTTTATTATTCTCCTTATGATAGAGATACTTCGTTTTGAAAACTGATGGCAGAAATTAATATTTCATCACATTCTGGATGTCTATAGTTTCAGTTTCTGATTTACCTAAACTCATATCCAAACATTGTTGCTGTATTATTCTTTAGAAGTTATATTGTTTCTTAATCGTTAAAAACGAGCATTAAACAAACACTGTGAATGTTCCTCTTACTTCAGGAGAATCCACTAGCAGCAGGATTGTCATCTCGTTGTAATTGAAATGAACTTTCACAACACTTCCTCTCCGCAGCTGAACGACCAGAAGCAGCGCATTTACGGTTTGCTCAAGGATGACGTGAAGCAGTTGCAGGATCAGCTGAACGGTGTCCGGGGTGAGATAGTGTCGCGTCAGCAGGACTTGGGCCATCTGAGTTACTTCCGCGAAAAGTATGCCGAAATGGAGCATCTGCATGAGCTGGAAATGAGCCAACAGCGGAGCAAACATTCCAGCGAACTGAGGCAACTGCGGCGCGAGATCGAATCGCTCAGCAATCAGCTGGCCAGTTCGGTTGATACGGTTAGTAGTGGGGCGGTGAAGCGGTGGAGAAGGTTCGGCTATTTTTCGGTAACATCCACGTAACATCCGTTGCAGAGCAAACAACACGAACAGACGGTGGAAGAGTTGGCTACGCTGGAAACCACCATCGTGAAGCTGGGCGAACACAATCAGGTGCTGCAGAAAACGATCCAATCGTACCAGGATAGCATTGTGCAGCTGGAGCAACAGTTGGGTAGCACGCAGCATCAGCTGGCAACGGCCCGGGAGCAGTTGGCGGAGTTGAGTGCACGGGGTGATGAGCAGGAGAGTAAACTTACCGACTTAAGGGCGGACCGGGAGCGAATCTCCGGCGAGCTGCTGTTCCAGCGCCGGATGTGCAAGTGTGGCAACGCAGGCGGATCGCGTGAACGAGTGAGTGATCGAATGGATCGCTAATAGTTTGCTGACTTTTTGCTGACTCTTTCGTATGCATTCTTCCCCACGCCTCCCCCAGGCAAAGGTACCGCTGTCCCATTCGCTACAGAAACAGCTGGTACAGAAAGCGCTCGAGGTAACGCGCGCCCAGGACGAGCTGGCGCAACGGAGCGAGGAGTGGAAACGGCGCGAGACGGACTACGTGAGCCACCGGGTGCGGGCGACCGAGAAAACCACCGAGCTGACCGAGCAGTTGAGCGAGCTGAAGGGACGCTTTACCAATCTGGAGCAGGTGGCGCACATGAAGGATGAGCTGATCGAGCGTTTGCAGCACAGTTTGCGCGAGGCCACCGGAAAGCTTACCGTGCGGCAGGATCGGTTCACGGAGATCGAAGCGAAGAACGATCAACTCGCGGATGCGCTCGAGCGAGCCCGGCAGGAGGTGCTGCTGTGCGAAAAACGCTGCACGGAAGAGCTCAGCAACGTGCGCCGATGCTCGATGGACCAGAAGAATCAGCTGCAGCAGTACGAGCGGCAGATGGGTCGCGTACGGGCGGAGATGGACGGACTGCGGGACAAATGTGAACAAATTTCCCGTGAGGTTAGCGCACGTTATCGAATCTATTAAGTTCAACAATAGCTTGAAAGCAACTAGAAGCCGTATTTTTGTATTACAATTGTTGTTTTTTTAATTCTCAAATCTAGCGTGACGTGCTACGAGACGAATGTCAAGGACTGCGGGAACGGTTGGCATCGTACGAAGGCAAAGAGAGTGCACTCTGCGAGGTGGTCAAATCAAATCAGGATGAACTAGCCGTTAAAACGTCCCGAGTGTTGGTAAGCATCGCTAAACAAACGCGCCGATGTGATCATTTGCGCTGTGACAGTCAATTTTATCGTTCTTATTTTTAGGAACTAGAAGAAGTTAACCGCAAGCTATCGCAAAATTATCAGCAGCTGAAAAACGTCCACGATGACATCAACAAGCAGTACCGGCTCGGGCAACTGGAACTGGAACAGCTGCGCGATTGTTCCAAAAAGCTCCTGGAGTTCAAGCAGCAAACGCTCGCGACCAAAGAGCTGACGCGCAAGTCCGTAACCGAATGGAAGGAACGCGAGACACAGTACTGTCAGGAAATAGGGCGGCTAAAGAAACGCACCGAGCTGCTGGAGCAGGACCGGACGGAGCTTATCGGCAAGCTGAACGCATACCACCGGGACAACACGATCCTAGCACGGCAAATGCAACAACCGCCCTCCCAACGCCAACCACCAGCGCAACCTCCTTCCCGGCAGCATTCGCCGTACGATGACAATCGGAGGTGAAGTCGGTTTTATTTTTCGTTCCAAAAATTTACGGTTTTGTATTTTTGAACACGATCGAAGGTGTGTCTTTTTACAGCCGCGTATTCGCGTTTATTTTGTAAATCTTTTTTTGTGAAATAAAGACACACCACTAACTCGTAGGGATTTTTAAATCATAATACGCGCGATCTCATGTACGAATGTGTTTTAGTGTGTTTTAGTGGTTTATTTTTTTTTATATCATCTTTAGTGTTTAACTGATGTATGTTCTCGTCTCTCCCTTTACCCGTAGAAGCTTTAACCTGACACCGCTCCACCAAACGTTTTACCCACCGGAGGCATTTAAATTGGTCCGTTCAAGCAGCGATCCCAATTGCAACGAGGTTTGGCTCGTGGTTGCGAATTTCGTTTTCATAACTAAGTGACCCTTTAATGATTGTTTGCTTTGTGTTTGTTTTAGTCGGACGAGTTGTTGCAGAAGGTAGAGCTCACCTGCAGCCAGTTGCAACAGATACGAAGATTCTGGCACCAGGGACTGAAGGAGGTGTTTCCAACCGATCCGTAGTGTGGTGTGGTAATACGATTGTTGTGCATAACGTGGGTAGATTAGAAGGAAGAAAATTTGTCAACGTTTGTTTGTAACCTCAAAGATTAAAATATACCTATTGTAGATAGGGTAAAGTTGTACTGCAGTGCGTTGTAAGCAGTACGAATTACTTTGGATGTTGCTCCAGATTGTCCAGATTTTGTATGAAAATATC
>JXWZ01008333.1:0-13050 GCA_000956215.1 Anopheles farauti No. 4
ATCTTGTGCAGCAGAAACTCGCAGTGCAAAATCGACATATTCTTCCAGATGTGATTGAACGGGATCTTCTGCACCGAACACTCGGCCGCCGTCGTCCACCCGCCGGAGCAGTTGATGCGCAGCGTCATCGCTTCCTTGCTGTTTACGAAGTGGAACGGCGAACTCTGCCCGATCTGGAAGTACCCCAGCCGTCCTTCGATGCCGCTGCAGTGCTCGAGCGCGCTCGGGTAGTCCTCCAGCACATACGCGCGTATGTTGAAGTCCGCTTCCGGTTTCCGGGCCGGACCGAACATGACCACTTTCAATCGCTTGGTGACGTTCACCTCCGGCGCGAGGCTTTCGCCGCCGAGCAGATACTTGCCCAGCTTCCGCGTCATAATGTACGCATTATGCTGATCGAGTTGGATGTACGCTTGCGGGCTCGGGACGTCGTTCTCCGACGAGGCAATCTTTTTCCAGCAATTCGTCACCTCCTCCTTGAAAAAGAGCGAAACCTTCCAGCTGGCGATGTCCTCCGCGCAGTGCGGCACTTTGATGATGAGCGGTTTCGAGAAGTTACTTTTCGCCGGCCCGCACACAATGGTCGGGCTGATGTGGGTGACCTGATTTTCGACCAGTATGGTGTCTTTGGAGTCGTACATGACGGCCAGGAAAACATTGATGCGAAGCGTCGCCGGGATGGCCCCCTCCGGGATGGAGAGCGAGGTCTGCAAATGCTCCAGCTCCAGCCAGCCCCCGTCCGAGGTGACAACCTGACGTGCGGAATTCGATTTGTAAATGAGCTCGGACGAACTAGACGTGTCCAGTGAGTCGGTGGTGGCGACGGCGTACGTCGAGTTTGCTGCAAAATGGTAGAAGCACACAACAGCATTGCGCCAGAAATTGGAAAGGAAATTGAATCCATCAATATCATGACAACTGGAACCCGCAAGCTCTCATCAATCGGTGAAATGAATTAAATGAATAGTTCTCGAGGGACACCGAGCGGTTATGGCGCATTGGGAAAGGACAACATCAAACGGTAAGGCGGTAAGGCATCGGAACGGGAGGCCACTTCCGCGTTGGGACACGATACTTACACGTATTGGTGTTGGAGTTGGCCGATAGCGATTCCGTGCTACGATACTGACCCTTCTGGGATTGAGCGACAGGTGACGACGTTATCTGACGTTGGTGGTGACTCTGCTCGAGTGAGTGATATTGGTGGTAATGATGCTGAAGAACTGCTCCAGATGCTTTCTGCTGGTTATACACATTGCCAGAGTTTTCCTTATTGCCCGTCTGCATCGTTTGCCTGTGGACCACGATCGAACACAATATGCCAGATGCATTTTCGAGTTGATTGCAATCACAAACATTCCTCGGTTGACCCACGGCGAGTATACGCCCGCCCGCCTGACCACGAACGAAATATCAATCCATTCGAACGAGAATACTTACAAAGAGTTGAACTGTGGTTCGTCGTAGTGGTGCTCGGAAGTGGACCTCGTGAGTAGCAGGGGAACGTTCTGGTTCGGTATCTTTGGCGCTTCCATGGTGCTGCCGTTTGAGTATTCATAGCCGTTGACGCGTATGTTGATGTCCGGTGGGTTGGAGGAGATGGTCAGTTTCTTCTGAAACTCGTGCGTGTACGTGTGCTGGTCCGGTGTGGTTCGGGTGATGGAGTACGTCGGTATCTTTTGGCGGTGTCGCATGTGCAGCAAAAACACCAGGAATGTCAGGCAGAGTGTCACGATGAACCCGAGTCCGAGATAGAATATCCAGTCGGATGCTGTAATCGGTAGAACGAAACATATTCCGAGACATTTTTTTTATCGCATAGCGTGAATATGAGAGACATTATGTTGTGTTCTTGGAATAAACTAAAAGATAGAGGAAAAAAATTCAATATTTCACTTCGACTTTATTGTATCTAGTTGTTAAAAACAGCTTTCGATTGCTTGGAATGAAATCAAAGTGCTATTTTGTAAATAATTAGTTATGTGTTCAAAGAGGTATGAAACTAGAACATTGAATTCGTAAAAGATATAAAATTTATGTCGAAAAGCGAAAACAAACATGTTTATTTGAAACTGTTCATTAGAAGGCCTATTAATGAACATAACATGAACGCTAACAATCATTAACGAACGTTTCATAAGCTCGCAAATTTCGCATTTACAGTTAATCAATTTTAAAAATGAAAATAATAAACAAATTACTGTTTCTAAACTAAAAAAAACTTTGAACATGTTTTTCAAAGTAATTGCATCATATTCTCACGTGAAGCAAATTTTTAGTCATTCAAGAACAAAAATCATGCACGATTGAATCGATTTGAACAGTAAAGGTAGATCCCAGAAATAATCCTAGAAACATATTTGTTCTTATTTTATTCTGTGGATTTTAGGTTAATGTTTTATAAATATCACACGATTTCTTTTCAATTAAATACAATAGTACACTAGCACAAAACACAGAGAAAAGGGCCACCTTAAATGGTGTTAATCGATGTCCCTATGGATAGTTATATATAATAAATCTTCAAAAGCCACTTAATAGACGGATCGAATTTTCCCCAGTGAATAATCAATGCAAATATTATTGCATGTTTTTATTATAATAAACAGAAGGGATGCTTCGGCCCCTTTTGATTCCCGACGATCTGCACCAATATGTTATCCTGATTTGGATTGATTTATATCACTTTTTATATCTAGGGTATGTTCAACTCGATACGGAACATAATCGATTTTTAATTATTTTTTCTTCAAATGATCGATCCCACAACTATCGCTTCTTTATTTTAACCATAACGGTCCTTACATAAGAGTACGTAAGTTAAACATATGATTATCGTGGGACGAAGTACACAGAATCATGCATTCTTTCATGAAACGCCCTTCAACTGCCTCTAGCATCCCTCGGGGGCAATCAAAACGGTGCGAAACCTGATACGATACAACGGTACGATCGTTTTACCAACGTGTAATGCCCATACCGTCCCATTTACCAGCACTCATAATGCGGGATCATTGTGTAGCAACAATTCCATAACCCGCCCGTTAATGCCCTCATCGTAGTAGGCACATGATGCACGCACATATGATGTTCTATTCAACTCGTTAAAAATATTCTACCGGAAAGGAAACAGGATTTTACAATGCCTAGGTTCATCTTTCCACGTAATTGGTGTTATTCAAATTAAACCCCTGCGACATAAATGGTCCTCATCTGAAAGCAACAGCTCACGGGTAATCGGAAACCTCTGGGAACGGGTTTAACAGTCGGAGCAACGAAATTAAATCCAACCATTCCCATGAGCATTTGGGATGCGCACGAAGCATCCATAAATAATGCTTATTGCCGAAGTGTGTTATTATTTATTTTTTAAATAACCACACATTAAATTTCCAAGAAAGTTTGCTAGAAGTCATTTGTTGTCGAAGTCATCTAATACGCCACCGCTTGCTGGGATTTGTTTTATTATGTTTCAAGTATCTGTTTCATAAAAAATAAATAAAATTCGAGCAGCATTAACACGGGTCAAACAACATGATAGTGCTTCGAAAGTGCTGTTTGACGGTGTGATTCATGCGGAACAAATTGAATCAACAGGATTATCGTCAGCTTCCGTGTGCTCTTCATCAGTTTGTCCGTCCGGCTGATGCACCGTGTCCACATCACGGACGCTTTCAGTACTAGCCATCGAACCGTATTGCACACTCACCTGTGTCATCAATTTTGCATTCCCCACCGCGACAAACGATGGTCTGCACGTCCTTGCCGTGACATCCGTAAGCGCTGCTTTCCTGCTCGTCGTGATCCTCCATCAAGGCTGCCAACTGTTGATGGTGCTTCACAAGCGCTTTATCGTAGTATTCCATGCTCTGTGTCCTACAAACTCGTCGCCTCGATTGTGTGCATTTGTTCGTACACGAGCTCCAGGCGGACCACGCTGACCAGCGACGAACTGCGAGACGAATGTAACGATGATTTGAACGATAAGAAATCAATTATTAACAAGGTTTTAAATGCGGAAATTTTGTTTTCAAGCATCAGGTATACAATTGATTATTTTAATTGTTAAATGATATTTTATAATTTACACATATCGTTCTATTGACAGTAAAAGAGGGTATTTTTTATATTGTAGAAAGTTTGTAGGTTGAAATTTAATATTTCTTTTCTTTCATTAACACAGTAAACAAATTTCCTTAGTATCGATTGCAAAATAAAAAATACTCAAAAGTCTCGTTAAAGATCACGCAAAGACAGATCACATAAAAATAAATATTACATCACGGAAACGCTAGCTTAGTTTACTCACCAAACGTGTTATCCTCAAATCCGTTAGGAGTGATGATTTGTGTGTCTTCTGCGTATCCAAATGGTCCCATTTTCGAGGCGATGCGTGAAACACATCGTCAGGTGTGAAACATAATAAATCGAGAGGAAGACAAATACGTCAGAAGAAAAAAAAACACATTTCCAGCAGCTAAACGATCTACGTTCTGGTGATTTCGGCAGAACGATTAATCACCGGGGGCAGCTTAACGAAGAAGCTTTATTTATGACAAACAAGAGCGGGGGAGCACGTGTCAAATGACTCACCTGGACAGGTTACGCAATCGGCTGTCTTCTGTTGGTTCGGACCGACACAGGGCGCCCCACCGTACAGTGGGATCGGATCGCTGCAGGTTCGGGTTCGCTTTCTTCCCAGGGCAGGTTTTCCCGGGCAGCGGCACTCAAGCCAGGCGCTCCACTGACTCCATCCTCCGTTCACTGTGGTGAAAAACGCATCAAACATCAAGCTTATATAATATTTTATCTGAACAGATTTTGATTTCATTCAATCATTATAATATTGGTAGTCTCGTATTTAGGATAAATTAGATGATTTAAAAAATCGTTCAAAAACAAATCGGATGTGTTTCTGTGATGCAGAAACTAGCTAAATTCTTGCCCCTGTGTGAAACATCTGAGTTAAAGAGGATTATCGCTTAAAAACTTGTTATGCGATTCCATCGAATTGAAACATCGATATCGACTTACCATAAACGATTAGCTCCATCGGCTCCGATGCCCTTTTCCCCGCGATGTTTTCCGCAATGCACGTGTAGTTTCCGATGTCCTTTACCGTGTACGTGTTGTAGCATTAGGTCCGTGTTATTTTAGGACAACCATCGAAAGCGGAAAGCAAGGTAAAATGAATGTCCATTAAAGGATTTGCACAATTTTACTGTACAATTTCCATCGGCAAGGGTTTCTGCGTCCGATTCCGGCGGGTGCGTGGGAATCAACGCAGGATGGTTTATGGGAGCAAATAGTGCTGAATATTAATAGAATGCACAGCCTTCGTTTCTTACCTGCAAGCTCACACTGGTTAGCACAATGTTGCCTTCCGCAGTGAATGTTAGCAGGGGACCGGTGGTGACGGTGAAGTTGTTCTTCAGCCACATTACTTGAGGCTTCGGATATCCTTTCGGTGGCACGCACTTCATTTCCAGCTTCTCTCCGGCCTCCGCCCGGACTTTGGTGTCCATAAGATCGAAGTTTTTCTTCAAGTCTGCAAAAACATGCGATTGTCACAAATGTTCAAAGTCGTAATGTTATTTTATGGCTGCTTTGGTTTACGAGTTGTATACTCTTGCGAGTATGTAGACAATATCTTGAAAGAACCAAAAATGAACCAATTTGTGTTGCGTGCTATGCATTACATCACAATATAGGAATACATAAGAATACAAAGAGAGATTGCTTTGATGCAAAATGAGGATGAGTCACTTTAATATAATTTTTTATTTTAATAACTTTCGTATTGAAAGCAACCTGTTCTACTCGTACAGAAAACTACCCCGTATCCCATCATGAATTATCCAACGCTGTAGATAGTATTTAATACAACATTTTATACATTTATTGTATCACAATTTTATTAAAATATCGCCAAAAAAAAATATTTTTTATGAAAAATAGCATAAATATTATTGCCTTGCATATTAAGCTAATGATATCTTTTGTTGTTGTTCATTACCTTTTTAAAACGTTGCTATACATTGATGTATAATGTTTCCGACATTACCAATCATGAACAACATTCGCAGTCGTCAGTTTATTCAGTCAACCAACATAACCAAATTCTAGAACCGTCCTACCTTCAACGAATCCTCGACATAATCTACCAAATGTTATCCAGTTCGGATCATTGGGCTTCCTACTTGGGGAGTAACCCTAGATATTATGCGGATATTAGGTAAAGAAGCCCTACTGAAGGCACGTTGTTACGAGGGGACAACGCATTTCGTGCGGAAGGATAACATTATTTAGCGCAGCAACATGCTTTCGGAAAACATTAACCACACATTTTGAATGCCTTTAACCGCACCCGCACAAGCCAATAAGCGTTTGGTTTAGTTCCGTGCGGTAAAACAACACCTCCGACTCCAGGATGTAACGACAGCATGGCGAAGTTGCCGTTCCGGTTTCCGTATTCTAGCTTTTTAAGCAATATGCTTCCGTTTCGGAAAGTACCAGCCATCCCATCTGTTGGGGTTGTTCGATCTGTCTATAGCTTGGAATTAAAAGTTATTGGGTACATTGTGTACAGTTCATAGCACCGTTCATTTTTATCGGCTTCGCATGAAACGATTTCGAATGTTTTAAAAGTCGTCACTTTTGGAAAAAAATATTTTCAAAGCACACAGAAAAGGCGAAACATAAAATTTGATTCAGTTTGTAAAATTCATTTTGTATACCTAAAGATCTGGTGTATATTTTTTTGTAAAAAAAAATTTAGTGACAAGAAAAACACATTGCGAAAAGAATAGAATACTTACACGCTACAACTATCGAAGCCGGTTGGCTGACGGCTTTGCCGCGTGGAGACCAAGCGTGACATTCACATTTGAACGGTAGCTTCCCGAAGTACTCGTACACCAGGTCGCGGGAAATTGTTGCCGTCACCTCTTGGAAGTGTACGCCACTGTGTGGATCGACGTGCGATTCTTCGATGGATGGAGGCGGCTTTATACTGCCGCTGCACTTAAAGTTAATCTGAAATTATAACAAAACAACGACTGTTGTGAGGCGTCAACTTCAACATCTTTGAAAAGTTTGGATTCCATCAGGAAAAACTGCTCCACTTCAAACATTTTAGGCATTTGGTTTCTTGTTTTTTGGTTAAATTGCTAGAAGTGAAACGTTCATTCTAAACATCGCTGTTAAATTTTAAAATAATGATATTGATTTAAAAAAAAATTTTGGTCAAAATAATAATGAAAAATATAAACGCATAACAGTTAGTTTAATAATAAAGATAACATTATGATAGCGTAAAAATAAGAACGTATTCAAAATGACGTTCTTGGGGAAAAAATACAATCGACATAACGAATGACTCGACGTTAACGAATGAATTCACGAATGAATTAAACATATTCACGAATGAATTAAAAGATATATGATGTCTGGAATGACGTTCGTTGAATAATTGACGATTATTAGACTCATTAGACCTGTCGTAAATGCACATTTTATTTTTTTACGATTGTAAGAAATAACGACAAAAGTTGAATGTTGAAAGAAAAAATAAAATGAACTTTGTTAATATATTTTGATAAATTGTATAAACGTTAATCAATATTAAACCTTTAATTTAAACAATTTTCTTTAGTGGTTCTCTGTTTCGTTAAAGATCCACGAGCAAGAAAACCAGTATATCAACGAGAAAATAATAAATACTTCAATCACTGCTGACTCATCGACAGAACTTCGAACGCATCACACTACCCGAAGCCATTTAATTTATGACACACCACCCAGGCTGCTCCCGATGGTGCATACATTAAAATCACTTCCCCTCGGCGCACCGTACGAACCCATCACTAACCTGCAACGTGTTGGCGGCTTTGCACTTCAGTACTGCTGGCTTGCTCCGTATCACATAAGTACTCTGAGGCTCGACCAGAAAGTATGGCGCCTCCTCCACCTTCATCCCGTCACCAGTGCCCGCACCGCCGAACGTTCCGAACGCTTCACTCGGTGGAAGAACATCCTCACCGTACGACAATTCGCTGTCCTCGTCATCTTCATCGTCGTCCTCGTCGTCCTCCTCCTCCTCCTCCTCCTCCTCCTCGTCATCATCCTCATCGAGCTCTTCTTCAGCGTTCGACTCCTGGCCACCCTCTGGATTTCCATTTTTATAATCATGCACAGTTTTCGCACCCTTGCGGCGCGAACCCTTGGCATCGGTCGCCCCGTTCGGCAGCGACATCGGCTTTCCGTCAAAAAAGTTATCCAACGCGTCCGAATTGATTATTTTACCATCCTCATAATTATCGCCATGGTTGCCTCCGTCCCCTCCGGTCGACGTGTCGTAAAAGTCATCCTTTGCAGCGTCAACAACGTCATCATCATCGTCACCGTCATCGTCGTCGCTATCGGCTGGGTGCCTGTCGTCGAGCATACGAGCCAGTTTTTGTGCATTGACTTCCAGCTCCGTAACGCCACCACCTCCCGGCCGATGGCGGCGGGAAAGTTTCATTTCCGGTTGATTGTTTTCAAATGTACCGTCCGCACGGGTCCTATCCGATCGCTCCGTGGAGTACGGGATGAGAGCGTCCTGGTGTTTACGGCTTTCCCGCTGATGTGCAGGATTAAAAGATAGCTTTCCCGGTTTCGTGTCCCTGGTGAAGGAGAGCGGTTGCGATCGAAGCGGTTGCAAAAACGACTGCCGTTGGCCATCGCTATCGAATGACGGTGATTTATCTTGCTTCACTGCGGCATCTTTACGCGGATCGAATTCGGAGCTTGCCGAGAAGCTCTGAACGTCGCCGGTTCGACGATGCTCTTTGCTTTCTAGTCCGACGGCCCCGACCGATACGGCGGTACAAATGAAATATAGCTGAAGGAAATGTGGTAATTTACAAAGAACTTTCATCGTACCAACTGGCGGCGAGATGTCCTAATCGAAGATGCGAAGCGATATTTCAAAATGTTTTGTATTTTTTGTTACTGTTGTTGACCAGGATAAGAAGCTCGCGTGGAGTTAAGGAGTTCTCGCATGAGCAAGCATGAGTGTCATCGGGTAGCGATTTCTTTCTCCTGCAGAATCTCTGGCGACCAGCAAAGGGTTAGCAATGACATCGGGAATGTTGGAGATTATCACTGTCATCACCCCGCAGCTACGCTGTTTCTGTGCTTCCGTTTTGTGTTATCATAAAAATGCCCATAAATCATACGCAGGATGTCTCGTAGCTTTCCATTGGTTACTGGCCATGCATGATCTTGAAGACTTGTGGCTTCAAGTCCTCGTGTTCGCTATTAATCATGATTTTTTTTTATTAAACGCTTCACCAGATTATGTTCACATTAAACCTGCCAAAGAGAAGATGGAAAAAAATACTGAAAAATTAAGCAGCTCGAATATTTTGACATGAAAAAGCGTAAAACCCAAGCGAAAAAATCTCATCGTTTAGCAACGGAAAAGTATTCCATTTCCATTTCATTATGCAGAGGCAAGGAAAATTCTGAAGAAAAGCTATATTACGGACTCAATTCCAATTATCATCGAGCCCCGGTCTATCAAAAAGCTCATGATAAGCATAACCCAGCGCCGAATGATGAGCCTGAAGAAACTGCATCTCAATGGCGTTTCCATTTCCAATTTCTTTCATTAAAAACCTGGTGCGCTTCTGCAGATTATGAACCATTCAGTTTTCTTATTAAAAATCCTAGGTGTGCAAGGCGTCCATGGAGAGAGATTATATTTTCATTGCTTGCCCGAAGTCCCGGCTTTTTCTTCCATGGATGGAAAATACCTTTTTGTTATCCCACTTGAGTTTGGAATCTGCTTCCTTGAGATATTTATCGCTGGGTGCATGCATACCGCAAGTTTTAATTAAACCATACTTTTCGAGCGGCATAAGAAATTCGCAATCAACCGGCTCTTATCGGGTGCTTATCAAAACTTATGAAAAAGCTGCTCAATAATTGTTGTAGTTGTAATATTGCAAAACAAACTACTCCTCCTAGAAGATCCCTATTGGGCGAAAGACAAATAAGTTTGTATCACCAAATTCAACTCAAATTCAACAGATACATATATGGTCAAATAAAGTATTCCAGAGAACAAATCTGACAAAGACGTACGAATCGCTTGACTAATTTCTGTCTTTGGAACGAGACACTATTCTACGTGGCACTTCTCCAACGGTGTCAGCTTGGATAAAGAAGTGTTTTACTTACCAGCAACAATATGTTATTTGGGAAGAAAATGTGAAAAGTATGATACTAATTTTTCCGTTCCCGTCTTTTTATTTTTTTTTTCAAAGAAAATGTGTTAAAAACATATTTTAAACCTTAAAGGGAACAAAATATCGCCTTAAAGAGGAAGTAAACTATTTTCTCAACCCGTTTGTGTTCATGCACCGATTGCTGAATTTGACACACACGGTAGGCTATGATTTTTGTTCATGCAACGGCAACGAGATTTTTTTTTTTCATCCTACGACTACTCGAAAGGAACTTTTTTCAGATTTTGAGCTTTTGTTTTAATTATGCGCATTACTTATGGAAAGTTTCGCTCTGCGGCTGCGGCACTTCGTTTCCTTTCTTCTGCTGCGGCAATCTTCTGCGCTTGTGAAATTGACTAAATGAAAAGTAATTGAAGCGTTAAGTGACCGTCCCACCCAATGGCTTTGTTGACAGTTTTCCGTCATGAATGTTCATTTCAACGGTTCCTTTTGATCGCCGATGCCTTGGCGTTTGGCAGACATGTTATTTTCCGTTTACTTCCGTATCGTGGAAGGATTCCAGTCTCTGGAGCCCAAAGAGTTGAGGTTTTTTTTTTGTGCGATTTGTATGTTGGAGGAAGTCTGGCAGCCAGCCGGTCTGCTCCACGTATTTCATGTATGTTTTCATGAGATCGGTGGTATGAGTTCCGCTACCAAATAGAATAAACGAATTCATCCGAGGGAGGAATGCATTGAAATAGATTACTATTCGCCCTTTGAATCTATAAACATCGGCCCTATGGAAAGTTTCACTCGGTATTGTTCGAAAACATCGGAACAATCAAATTCATTTATATCACAACAAATTTCTTGTTTTTCTCACTGTACAACTCCTGCAAAAGGAGCTTCGGAAACTGCTTGAAAACAAAGGTTGTACATATTGAATTATTGTTTATAGTTATATAACTTTTTTTTCTATGAATGTCACAAGCACATATTTCCTTCCATTTTTGTTTATTGTTCTATTATATTTGTTGCTATAAAATTATGTGCTTTGATTTATTCTTACAATTATAGTATACAATAAGAAATTATTAAATAGAAATGAAAATAAGCATACCACTGATCTTGTTTCACCATTATTGATATCAAAAGATTATGCATTAACTTGAGTTACGACCTTTTAATCTATCAAGTTTCGTTACATGTTTCTTAAATATAAAAAAAAAACTATCGTCGTATTGCTGCTTTCGAACATTCCGCTTTGCAACCTTACCGCAACACTTCAATCGTTCTTCCTACAGCACCACATCTTCAACACCCCACACAACCCCAACCCCATTCAGGAAAAAATGGTGGAAATATCAAAATCTTAAATCCAGCTCAGCAGAACCTAAGAAAACATATTTCACGAGATCCATTTTTTCATGATATCGAGATAAGCATAATTTCTTCCATAGACGCTACGTCGGGAGCTAGGTCGAGCTCCTATTGAATTTATTCAAGCGAACGAAAAAAGAACAAATGATAAAGAATGAGAACGATATGGTTGTTCAGAAAAAAAAAAATCATAATTTGTATCGCATTTCACCGCATCCAGACGCAACCGTTGCTGTAGATGGACGTACGAGAAAAGAAAAGAAGAATAAGCGGATAAAAAAAACACCTAAAGATCGAGCACCAAAAACCTAAGAATTCACGAGAAAGGCCAAATATATTTGATGGAAACCACAAAAATCGCAAAAATAAAACTCGGCACATAACGAATACAAAAAAAAAGCATTTTGAACCATTCTTCTTTTTCGCTAGTATTAGTGAGCAAGTCGGATCATCGAGACTTAAAGTTGTAGCTATTTAAACCTACGATTAATAGACTACAATAGACTACAATGAATTTATAAATAGACTACAATAAAAAAGGTTTCTAACATCATATCGTGTAAAGTTAATACAATCTTTGCTCAACACTCAGATAATAAAAAAATTAAATAATTTCAATATGTAAAATATTTAATATTTTTGTATCTGCCATTTAAGATCATCAATAAAATTAGATCTTAATGACATCTATAATGAACATTAAAATGGAACAACAAATATATAGAGCATAGACTGTTATGTTTCGTCAGTCTAGTTTTAAAAAGAAAATAAAAAAAAATCGAAATATGCTTAAAATTGACTCCAAAATTCGCAATCCAAATGAATATTGAGTCAAAACTTTCGTAATATTCGTAGTCAATTGACTCGTAATATTCGTAATATCGTAATATAATTTTGAGTTGATTTTCATATTTTTGTAAAAATGTTCATAAAGCAGTTATTTTTTTTTATTTCAATGTGGGATTATAAGTAAAATACCTCAAATCGATTCACTCTCAATGAGAGGCTCCCAGGCACTTAATTCTCCCAGGGTCTTAATTTCGGCGACACCCCAAATTAACTAAACCTCGAGGGAAATCAAAATAACATAATTCAGCGATAGTGAGATTATTTCGTGCCTCCAGTTTATGCCTAAACAGATCTTCGCGTGGGTTTATTTTGAATTTTGGACCGTGTGTTAAATGACCCAAACGAACACTGAGTGCATTCGCCACCGCCTAATGCACCTAAAGCACATTTCCCGCGCATTCGCAGCGAGCGGAAACGTTTCACGTTCGCCAATCTCGCTTTGGCAACATTCCAAAAACCGACCCACACCCACCGGATAAGTGGATCAATTGTAATGAGGTGAAATTGAATTATGCTCGCATTGTTATTAGGATCCTTCCCGTGTCCCGGAAGCTCATTTCCCGTGGTGCATTCGCCGTGTGTATGGTTCCACGATGACTTGTTAGGC
>JXWZ01008340.1:0-12005 GCA_000956215.1 Anopheles farauti No. 4
AATATATATAAAATATGAGATGTTTTTGTTAAACTGCAGCTCTAAGTTGTCGAAAACAGGTTCACAAACGCTACTTAATGATTATTTTCCGAGGAAATCGTTTCTCTCTCTTTCATTTTGCTGTAATAACCGAAGTTTTGGATCAAGATTTGAAATACCATGCAGTAGTATGATCTCTTTGATAATTTTATCCGGTAAGGACGATGGGCACAATTCAAAAATAGTGTTAGAAATCCTGATGGTAACAAAAGTTAGAAGAATATATATACGAAGGATGAATACGGACCTTACTATACCTAGAAGGCAGGCTCTCTGCTGCTCTATGATGGACTTTATGAAATATAACGAAAGATTAATAATATCCGCGCATTGCCTTTAACATTACCTGCTTACCTGTTTTTTCTTGAATGCATTCTCCATCGCATCAACGAATTACACACATTTTTCTTTGATGATTTATTTAAACAAATATTATTTCCTTAGCAATTATAAATTTTGTTCCATTTTTCGCGATTATACCGCGCGCAAATCGCCATTTCCCACCAGCTCACACACCATCATCATCCCTCGACGTGCAATGCCTTTTGTAACGGGGCGGGCGGCAGAAGTTTTTTTTTTGTTGCTATCCTGAAATAGGATTATTATTAAATCCACAACGCCATCGCGATTCCTCGTGGTTATTTGCTTTTGATCGCGTTTAGTTTTCGTCCTTCTTTGCATGGCACCCACTCTCTCTTTCATTCTCTTTTCCTGATTATTTTTTGGTGCGCGTTTATTTGTTCTGTTCCCGGTATATAATGCTTGCGTTATATATCGTATTTAAGGGCACGTTTTGATCCGTATCTGATGTTCATCAGGGGCGGTAGCACTAATCTACGCATGTATCGATCCTCAGCCCTTTTTCTATGGATTTACTGTGTTCAATATCCTTGCCGTTGCTCAACTGAAGAATGTGTTAAATGTCGCTTTTTACTGCTGAATTGTCAACAAATGGGTTACGCACCATGGGAGGAATCAATGATACAATCTTGTACAACTCTTTGCAGTGAAAGCAACAGAAACTGACAAACACGTACCCAAACCATTTTGCTACGCCATGAAGTTGGTGGCAGATTCAATGATGACCACGAAACGTACCGATAGCTGCGTTGGAATATGTTTGTTTGTTTGTTTGTATGTTTAATGGCCCAAACCTTTCTTAAATGTATCACACGAGGAGTAACGAAACTCTTTCTTCGGATTTTAAAACTTTTCTGCTCTTAAAAACACGTCGTTAAACGGCTTGAAGGTACTCAAACGTTGAATAAAAATACAAAACATTGGGTCGATCTAATCGTGGTCAAGCTAAAAATTAAATGGATTGCAAAAGCTGCATGTATGGACCATTTGTGTTTGCGCTATTGTGAAACCAACACGATTGAATAACAAGGCGATCACCGCTCTCCTAAAAAAAAAATCTCGATAGCCTTTAAATATCTTTCAATCGTAATTTTTCCCATAGGTGAAACAAATGTTGTCACTACCCAGTTTACTAACGGTTCGAAGGACCCTTGAAACTCCAGGTAAGAATTTTCCCAGACTCGAAAATGGTATTGGCGCGAGTAATCGGACAAATTAGGACGTGCTGTATTCCATGTTTCTGACAATCTCTCTCTTGATGTGTCGTAGCACAAGCGATGCTCACGTTTCGCAAACTTTTTGGCGTATATTTGTTGCTTAGTGTCACTATATCTGCACTTTAAAAAAACAGGTACGCAACAATTCAGCTGCTGGGATATTTTAAAGCATTGATACGCGATTTGGTCGATTGAACAACACCTCAGATCCTGCCACCTGTTACAGCGTTACGATAACGTGACGCAATATGCGTGAAAGTGTCAGCTCAGCTTTCATACTTTCGTCCTTAACAGAAACCAAGGAAGCCTTGCCTGAGATAATGATCTTAAGCGTACAGAAGACAAATAATACATCCGTTTATAACAACCTTCGCTCATTACTTAATGAAAAAGAAACAAACAAGAACAAAATGAAGAAAACATACATTTCGCTCAAACTAAAACTAACACTACTGCAAGCTCCATGTTCGAACTTGGATTAAATTTATTTTGTATGGGCACCTGCTTCCCGTATCTTCCCCGTTTGATTTATTTGTTTTTCTTGCCATACAGATGTTCCAAACGCAGAACTTGAAACCGCTTACCCGCATACACTTTCGGGGATGGATAGAACAAATGGAAGAAAACGCTTCACGTGGTTAGAAACGTCAAAAAATTTAAATTGAAACACTTTTTTGCGAAAACAATGTACTGTACGTTTTGATTTATCTATCCTGGATCGGGCAAACGATATAATCATGTCTGTGTATCGTTGCGGAGCAGGGCCACTGTTTAAAAACAAATCCAAACTATTTTCAACAACATTTGCATGTGTTTACTGGTTTTCGTACACCGAAAACAAACTCTACGCCGATTTATTTGACAATTCGAAGGTTATTTCAATAAACGATTGCGCACATTCTTCTCAAACAAAATAAAATGCCATGCGAAGCAATCCTCATCAATTGTTATCTGTTTTTAACACTTTCTCTTTTTTCAAGGGGGGGTAAGACACATTTTTCCCTCACTTTGTCTATCTTTTTCGCTCCCTCTCTTCTATGCTCTTCTTCTTTACTTTCTTTTCTCTCCATCTTACTGTATATACTATAATTCTTAATGCTTTGTATTACGTTCCTTCGCTCGCAATTCTTCCACTACCCAGAAGTATCTCGTCGTCTTCTTTGTTGTAACGATCTACGCCCATCATACCTGTTGCGTTACCGGCTTACTAGACCAAGTCTTAGACCAAGAATAGCCAGTTAGTCACTCTTTGTTTGGAGGAGACGGTTCAAATGGTACGGATGAAAATTCTTCCTCGTTTAATGAGATACCGATTAACATAAACACGACGCCCTCTAGAGACAACAAAACAGGCGTTATTAACTAATAACGACTTATAACAACTTTAATTTACAGTCGTTGATGGATTCCAGCGTAAAGCCGTAGTAGATTTGTTTTTTGTTGGTGTATTTTTGCCAAGTTCGTTCAACGCATCCAAATGTGCTGCGTAACTTGCAAAATTTCATTCCCTATTGGCAATTAATTTGCACATACATTCGTATATGCTTCACCAACCAACTTCTACCAGTGATGGCACCAGGGATCCATTGTTTAATTTAAGAAAAGATGTGTGAACTATTATAAACTCAGTGGCAATGCGTGAATGTTTTTTTTTTTCAACCTACCCACATGCACTGCACAATATTTTTCTTGAATGGATATTATTGCCTCAGATTTGTCAGCATCCAACACGACAAGATTTTTTACCACTATCCCATTTGATCCATTTCGGTCCTATCAAGGAGTGACTAATTTGCTGCGAAGATAACAATTAGTACAGAAAACCCGGTAACACAGCAGGCATGACTAAGATCGTTACACTACAGAATGTGAAGAGCAGAATTTGCAGTTACTACCCAGTAGCGTGATTTTGTTAAAATGTGCCGGAAGATTGTGTATGGTGATGTTTCTTTGATGATTTACATGAATATTATGACTTGACTTTGTGAATCTATAGAATCTAGTTGCTGTTCGAACACCTTCAATTGTGTGCTGCTTGTGAAAACTGTTTGTTTTTAGTTTTGTTGGCACCCACGGTGTGCACCCACGTCACCATCGAAAAGACAGTAGAACGAGCTAGACCACGTGTAGTAGAAAAAAAAATGACGTGAATAGGGAAGGAGAGCGGGATATTAACGTAGATTTGCAGCTTGCGATGTGAACGACCCCCTACTAACATCCGAACCGATATGAAGAAACCGGCTGCGGCTGTACTCATTTGTATTTAGGTTGCTTGATTTGATTTGGAAGCGCCGACGTCGCAGCGTATCATCTTAGCCATCGCTGTCCGTTCCTTGGAACTTTCTCTTCTTTCCTCGGGCTTCCGGTTCAGTTGCTGAAATGAGAAAAAACATTTCATTGGAATTAATTGTATGTTATTCTCCACATAAATTTCGTGTAATTTTCTACTTGATTCTTGTTGGTGTGTACAAGCACAATTCTATTTATGGAGTTTATTTAGTTTGTTAAGCAAGCACTTTATCGATATTTAATTTAACATATAATATTAGGCAAGTAACAAATATAAACAAAATCTTATTTAACTTTCATTAAGTATTCGTGTGCCTGTAGTGTTGACATTAAATCGAGTTCTAATTAAAAGTTAATATTTCTACTAATATTGCAACGATAATCTGAATATAGATAAAACAAACCCATAATATTTGCAAGGATTGGAGGCAATTCGAAAATGGATTCAGATCCCTTGTGGATATCAATCACAATCTCGACTGAACTCAAACTCAACTAATCTCAATAAGCATAAATGGTGTACATTGGAAACAGAAATTACATGTAAAAAAATTAATTCACTTCAAAGAAAACTATCAAACCGCATTCTATTTCATACCTTTCGCGGCTTCATCATCCCCTGTACTGGCGACTTCCGTCGATGGCGCTGCTGCGGATGTTGGTTCGACTTCGGTGTCGGCTGCCGAGGCACACGCCGCTTCCGCTTCGGCCGCTTCTTCACCATCCTCTTCATCGCCATCCTCCTCCTCCTCGCCGTCATCATCTTCACCCTCACCATCACTGTCGCCACCGTCTTCGCCCTCATTCTCGCCGCCCTCCTCTTCCTCTTCATCCTCGCTGTCGAACTCGTCGTCCACGTTGTTGTAGTCGCTCTCAACACTCTTCCAATCCTCCTGATCCTCTTCGAGGTTGTCGTTGTACAGGTAGGCTAGCGAGACCTCATCCGACTCCTCGCACGAGTCCTCCGCCTCCTCCTCTTCTGTGCCAGAAGAGCCCATAGAACGAAAGCGAAGCGATAGAAACGTAATGTTGTACAATTAGTCAATTTTGGACCCATCTGATGATGGAGATGTGTTCTCAATGTTTGGCATAGTTTCCTCCCTTGCACTATCATCATCACCATCATCACCATTCGGGGAACCCTCGTCCGTCTCATCTTCCACATATTCCTCATTCTCGTCGTCAACTTGCTCCATCGACTCTTGCAGGACTAGTTGTTCGCCCCTAAAACATATCTGATTCACGAACGCTAATAAGGAGGTGAACATAAGCAGAACCGATAGAAACGAAGCCATCTGTTTGCGGTTCCGGTCCTCTTCATTTACTAGCTCCTGTGCCCGCTTGTGTTGGATCTCTTCGTACAGCAAGTCTAGATCATCCTTAGCGCAGTTCCCAGACGAAGTCAACGTTCCCGAATTCGTGCCATCCACTGGAGAATGACCTTCCTGCACACTATTACTACCGCATCCCGTCTCATCTGCCCGATTTGCTTCCGATTGCTCTCGGAATCGTTTTTGACGTATCCTGGCCTCAAATAGCTCCAGCTCGTCGAGATCAATTTCGATACCATTGATGGAGAATTGTGAGGGTAGCTGTTGCTCGTTTCCGTCATCTGCAAACAGGGTGGGTTCTCGCCATAGTGTTTTTCATTTTCGTTTCAAAAACCAGTAAAAGCATGTTCGGTGGAGCTCGGATGTAAAAGTTTTTGTTTGTTTTTGCTTTGTTTTCGTTTACTAGCATGTATTACCCCATTCATTTCATGTCAAGTGCAAAAAGTTTTTCAAGTAAGACTTTTAAAGAGAGGACAAGGTATGCCAAGGCGTGTTAATCTAGGTAGCAAGGAAAAGCAGTCCAACGAAATGTTCCCGGCGATTGTTGGACGGTGAGTGGAGAGGGCAACACATGAAACTATCCACAAATGAGTAGCATAAGAATACTTACCACCCATATCTTCCTCGTCCGAAGGCGCCTCTACATATTCTTTGTCGAATCTGCAATGGAGATAGAACGACAAATTTGAATGTATCGACATGTTCCATCCGCGGACGAAAGGTTGTTCCTTTCAGACGATACCTACCCATCGAGGTAGTTTAACGATGGAATCAACTGGAACAGCTTCTCGCGGTAGTTTTCGATCAGCGTGACCTGGTTATTGAACAGATCTAACCCTTCCAGGTTCTCCAAATCCTTCAATGGCTGCAGCTCTTCGAAATCCTTAATACGATTGCCGGACAGGTTCAGGTGTGTTAGCTTCGGACTGCCGGTGAGATGATTCAAACCATTCGATATTCTGTTGTCGGACAATTCCAGTTTGCGTAGGTTCGACAGTTTAGGGAAGTTTTTCAGCGAAACTAAACCGACGTTAATAAGACTAAGCGTTTCGAGCGCTGTGAAGCTGTCAGTCAGACCGTCGACGTATGTACTCCGACAGTTATCCAGGATGAGTTCTGTGATCTGAAGTGGTGAAGGAAAAACAGATTAATGTTCGATTATTTACAAATTTTATAATAATAATGCATTTTCATGAAAACTACTCAGAACCGATTACTGTAAAACAATTTTATATAATCCTGTGTCTATTGAAAGCCATGAAATAGTATTTTTATAATATATTTAAATAACAGAATCGCCCCCTCTTTCCCAAAAATTGGCTCCTCATCATCAGTCCGCCGATAATGAGCGCGACATTGAAAATCATGTGCGCCAACCGAAAAGTGATTGGTGTGTGTGATTTGTTGTGAAAAAGCAACTTCACACAACCAAGCATTCGCCGGGCGAGTCAGAACACACACATGTGTGCGGTAAACTGGGCATGTGTGTGTTATTGGATTTGTGTTGGTGCCGTTGATTTTCAGTGAGAATGTGTAATCGATTTTCAACAAGTTCGTTACTTTCGACGAAAATCACCAATCATTTCAGCATCAAACCACAAATATTTAAACAAATTCGAGACCAAAATATAATTCTACTTATTCTGGAATTATATTTATTGTGTATCCTAATAATTAGATTAAGGCACTAGCCTAAAAATCAAACTAAGATCAGAAAGAAGTCAGAAAAAACTTAAGCGGATATAGAAAGGAAAATCGATTAAACACACATAAATTCGTCGATTGTCTAAATATACGAAATTCAGAAGTATTGTCTTGCTTGCATGTAGTCACGCAAGACAAATGATTTATTGAGTCATACAAATGAAACTGGCCTAAAAAATACCTGATACAAATATTTTATTAATTTGAAAGAAAAACATGTTTTTTGAGCGGCCACGAGCAACGATGTTAAAAACGCGCCCTAACTCATACTATTATACTGCGGTGGCTCACCAACACAACTGCCACGCTAAAGCGCACTCCGCTCAGCGTCGAGTGGGGCCAAGAGAGCCGTACGCACACGACAGCAGTCGCGAAGCAGGCGTCATGAGAGCCAGGCCAGGCAGCCATTGCCCGTTTCGTACACGGTTTCCATATGCAGGTGGCAAAGCAGTCACGACACACGCAGTGCACACATTCCCGTCGAACGCGCAGTGAGCCCTTTTCCGCGGCCGGATCGTGCTGAAAATCGGATAAACGGAAGCTCCACCAGGGCGGCAGCAAAGTGATGCATAAAACGAAGGCAGTGCAGTATTGTCACGAACGCCAATTCGCTGCGAAACGATGCGCTTTTCCGCCTATGTGGGAAACGTGAGGTGTGCAAAATTCAAGATGGCGGCTGCGCTGCGAGTTGCAACATTTTGCTCGACGCGGCAGCAGACGGCACTCTCGGGCACTCATCAGCACTCTCGGTGCGCATCCGAGCCACCTCCACCAATACACCAGTCCACAAGCCGCGATTGCGCTCGTCGACATGGTGTGTGTGTGCGTGTTTTGTTGTGTGATTTCTTGTTGAATGCTGTGTGGTGTTTTAGTGCGAGTGCGAGCTGAAGAACTTTCATTACGGGTAGTGCGTAGATATTTTCGAAACTCGTCGTATTTTAGCCCTTCCTTCACAACATCCGGAATAGCTTCGTCCGCTTGGAAAATCGCTTACCATTGATGCTTTTTCCCAATGTGCGAGGGGGTAAACATTTGCACACAGAGGAAGTAAGCGCCAGTGAGATTGTATTAGTAAATGCGTGCATGTGTGCACTATTCACCACACAAGGGAGAAAATCATTCTCAAAATTGGATACGATACAACTCACTCTTTCTGCTTCCTCCTTGTTGGACCGACACCTCTCTCTCTTTCTGTTGGTACGATATTCCAGTGGTTTCCCACCACCAACGCGCCACACTCGCAGAAAAGGCGCGCGCCTCTGCTTGTGATATGAGAGTACGCGGTGCGCGTGTATGTGTGCGTGTTTTCATGCATGGATTGCATGGCGGGACACACAGAAGCAAACAAAAAATTGTAGGAAAAAATACACTCGACTCGGTTGGTCCGATGTCGATCAAAGAGTTACGATTACGAAACGTCGTAATAACGAGAAACCCAACTTCAAGAGAGTGGAGGGAAAACGCACCGATTCGAGTGTCGAATTTGGACGATTTCCCTATGTGCATATTTTTTGTTAACATGATGAGGGGCTGTGTGTGTTACGCAGGAGACACGGGGTGGGTGCGTAATGATGAAACTATTGACAAGATCGAGAGCAACAGAAAAAAGGAGAGTAAAAATTACCATGAAAGATTCAAAAGCGAGGGACAGAGAGGACAAAACACAAGGATATGGTGCAAAGCAGCGAGGCGGCATGGCGAAGGTTTTATAATTTACGCGATTGAGGCGGCAATATGGCGGAAGCCGGAGGGCAAAATCCGTTTGAAAAACATCAGTCTAACCGGAACGTTTAATACACTTCTTTCTCTGTTGTAGGTTGGATACTTTCTCCAAATAATTAAAAACCATATTGGAAATGAATTTCATACAGAAAATTGTGTACCTGACGTAACCCGGAAGTACATCATCATGAGGGATTGACGATAGAATAAAAATATATGGCAAAAACACACGCACCAAACTTTAGGAACCAAGTTTGGCTAGCCAGATTGAGGAACATACTGAAGGAATTGTATATTGTCCATAATTGCAAACGGAGTGCAAACATCGTAAAAGTAGAATAGGTTGAACCTGTCGAAACGAGAAACTAGAGCATTCTTTTGAGGGCCAAACGACGCGGTCACTCAAATTGATAAGATTATTCTGATAAGAAAATATATATCCGGAACTGTATCCTTTATACTTTCGCGCGAAGCACAATCATGCACCGCTTGGACCGGATTCTTTTGTGTTCGTCGTAGAGGGTCATGCCATGCTAAACCTTTGCCTTTTCATCAAATACAAGGTTGAAACGAATCACACAAAACGACGACTTTGAATTCACTTTTCGTGCATTATTTTACAAGACACCGCACTGAAAACACGTTATTCTATTTCTCTGCAATGCCCCGTCGATGTCCTAGCAACGAAACATTCGCGTACGAACATAGTAGCGGTATTAATTTCAATCACTTACCTCATCGTCCGGGCGGCCGCGTTTTTCCAACAGGATGCGTTTTTCCATCGCTAGGGCGGTGGGTGGGTTAAAAGCTGACGGAGGGTACTATATCTCTTTCCTATTCGATTGAAAAACCTCACACACGGAAGAAGGGTCACTGTGGACCCGCGTATCTGATTCCTGCCACACGGATGTCGCGTGGATGCGTTTGTCCTTATGCTCTTTGTTGATGTTGTTACTGCTTAGGGACGGTGACACTTGCCTGCAACGGGAAACATACAATTTTCACTCTCGTTCCACTCGTTTATTCCTCTCCTTCGTTACTTTCACAAAAAATCATGGGGGAGCATGTGGCTTCCTGATTTTTGCTTGACCACCGAGCTATGGTGCTTCTGATGATTGCGGACCACTTGTTTTATGCAAAAAAGACTACTTTGCCGACCACCGCGCGAAAGATGAAAAATCTTATCGTACTCGTCGCCACTATGCACTCTCACTTCTGCACTTCTGTTTTGTGTGTGATGTTGTGGGGTACATCTTGCGATTGTCGTTAATTTTTGGATGTATTCCGAGTCGCGGGCACACACGTCTTGCTCTAGCTCTGGCACACAAGAAGCGCCTGTTGTGTCTACACACCTTGTGTGGTGGTGGCAGCCATGTGTACACACGCGCTGCTCGTGTAACGTACACGTCCATCGTGTCCATTAATACTCACACACACACTCATATTTTCGTATATACAGTCGAATGTACGCACACATTGTCACACAACTGAATCGCGCGTGTCGTCGCGTGCGAGAAGGAAAAAATAGTCTTTCTCTCATACGGTAAATCGCAGGCTATGCTAATGTTTTTGATTTTTCTGCATCGAAAAAATGTCTAACTACATCCTAATGTACAGGAAACACAATCCATAGGAAGTAGAGTAGGCCTCACCGATTGGACGCAAAATGTTATTGGCGGAACGCAGAAATGTTCTTTATGAGGTTAGGATAGTCTCGTTGTTGGTTTTAACCTTCTGCACACCTCTCTTCACTATTGCCGCTGTGTGCATCTGTGTTGAGTATGTTGGCAGGGTGAGTAGAGGAGGGTAGGGTATAGTGCGATGGAAATTCAAATGCTTTTCCGTCAGTTGTTATCAGGAGGAGGCCACCATATGCGTCAGTCCCCGATTGGGAAGGAGGATACGGGCCCTGTTTATTTTCATGAAAATAAGCAACTCAAGAACGACGACGCGCGATAAACAAGGGGTAAAAAGAATGCGAATCTTGTGTGCACGATAAATATTGGTGCATCGATTGCACTCATCGAAAGAGATGGTACACACGCACTACTACCACCACCACACGTCGCCAACACCACTCCGCGATTGTACGAAAATCGAGCAAAGCAGGTTAGGCGCACAAGACCAATTTCGTACCGAAAAGAGAACGAAACAAAACGGTTTACAAGTGGCAAAGGGATAGGAAGCCCCTTGGCTTCCTTTTTCGGCTCTATACACGGCGTTCGCTTTCAGCGAACATACAAGTTTTCCAGCAGCATGCACCACCATCGCGCGCCGTGTATATCACCTGGGTGTCTCGAGGTTGTCTAGCGTCGCGGTGCAAAAGTGTGTTGTGTGTGCCTTTTTCCGTTATAACTACGCCCGCACGGACGTGGTTGCACGTAAGCACGCACGCACTCACGAAATCCGTCACTACCGGAAGGAAGGTGGATATGTAGAAGCACACACATACACCCGCAAATGCAAATAAACAGCCACGGTCACAATTTCTCCTTGTGGTTATCACGCAGCTGGAATTGGGATTTACCCGTAGAGAGTTTGCGACGAACGATGCAAAAAATATGTTTTTCTACCTAACAACCACAAAACGTAGTACCGGACTGCAGGCGCACTAGCCGCCTGATTCACATGCACTTTTTGTATGTTCCAAACTTTTCCAAAACCCCGCGGCCGACGGCGATAAAATACGTGCTGTTTTCACTAGAGGCAGTTTTGATTAAATGTCGATCACCGTTGAAACTCTCGTACCTTGTATTCTCTAACCCGCTGCTACTGGTAGTAATGTTGCTGAGTTCGCAAACTCTCTGCAAATTAAAAGTGGTCAAGCGTACTTTAAACACAGAAGATTCTTATAATCTTGTTCGACACACACGAATTCTTTTACTTTTTTATTTTTTTAAGTATGTTTACTGCGTTCTAGTGGGAATGTAAAGCGAGCGTTCCCGCAGAAAACGTATGTAGTAGAAAAAACCGCAGAAAAGGTCGCGAGAAACTTCGCTTTGACGTTTGGAAAAGGAAAAAAATGAAACTGACACCTGGACAGCCAACTGTCAAATGTTTCTATTTTTGTTCAACCGAACGGTTAAAATCATACGTTCAGCCTGTGTAAAATAAGATTAATAACTCACTTACTTTACCATAATTAAATTTGGAGTTGTATATAAGAGAAAATTAATGGCATATTTAATGTATCTTGCAACGCACGACTCAATCTGCTAAAAATCTTATTTTTAAATATATTGTTTTTCAAGGTGATATACGGATAAAAAAGTTTTTGTGGGAGAGAGAGATAGAGAGAGATAGAGAGAGAGAGAGAGAGAGAGAGAGAGAGAGAGAGAGAGAG
>JXWZ01008341.1:0-18349 GCA_000956215.1 Anopheles farauti No. 4
CTTCAGGTGCTGTGCGAAAACTGTCCCACCGATGAGCAGGTCGCAGAAAGTATGGCCGAGCTGGCCGAAGCACGGCAAACGATTCGCCGTCTGGAGCGCGAAAACCGAGGCCTACTGCTGGGCGTTCGTCGTTCCGCGAGTGAAACCAACCTTGCCCTCGAGGATGGATTTACGGGTTTGGCGGAGGATGAGGGATGCAATTCGCTTCTCAAGAAACATCTCACGCGGGAGTTACTGGACGAACTGAAGGATGTGAAAACACCGACGCACAAATCGACTCTGCTCGACTGCGTTCAGTCCGGACTGAAGCATCGTGATTCGCATGTTGGTATTTACGCGGCCGATCCGCTGGCCTACGAAACGTTTGCCGCGCTGTTCAATCCTCTTATTGAGGAGTATCACGCTGGATTCGGTAAGGAGGATCTGCAGCCGGCAATGTGCTGGGGAGAGTCGAGCGAACTGGAAAATCCAGATCCCGAGGGAAAGTACGTGGTGTCGACGCGAATTCGCTGTGCTCGGTCGGTTGAAGGATATCCGTTCCACCCGCGCATGCAGGAAGATCAGTACGAAGAAATTTACGAGAAAGTACGAACCGTCGTACAAGAACTTCCCGAGGAGCTGCAGGGTGAGCTGCATCTACTCGCAACACTAGACGCAAGCCGAAAGCAGGAGCTAACCGAGGCACACTACTTGTTCAAAGAGTGTGACCGGTTCCTGCAGGAAGCTCAGGCCAATCGTTTCTTTCCAGCCGGACGGGCTATCTTCCTAAACGAAGCGAAAACGTTCTTGATTTGGGTAAACGAAGAGGACCACTTGCGTGTTATTTCCATGCAAGACGGTGCAGATATTGGTAGGTATCTGGAGGCTCGCGGAGTATTATCCGGGAGTATTCATCAGCCATTTTTGTCCATCCGCAGCGCAAGTCTATAAGCGATTCGTAACCGGATTGGAAGCGATCGGTAAGCAGATCAACTTCCAGCGCGACGAGCGTCTCGGTTTTCTCACGTTCTGTCCGACCAATCTCGGCACAACGATCCGCGCCTCGGTACACATCCGTCTGCCGAAGCTTAGCGTTGACCAGCGTCGGTTGGAGGAGGTTGCTGCCACACACAAACTACAGATTCGAGGTGCTCACGGCGAACACACGGAAACCTGCAGCGACGTGCTGGATGTTTCCAACAAACGGCGGCTTGGGCTGACTGAATTCGAAGCCATGAAGGAGATGGTGGATGGTGTTAAGGCGCTGATTGAGCTGGAAAAACAACTGGAGGCTGGTGGTGAAGGCGAAGTTACGGAAAGCGCTGGTGGAGAGGAGGAACCGCCGGCGGAATAAGCTTTACTTTTGAGTCAGCGTAGCTCACTTATTAGCTTTGCAAAGCTTTTCTTATATCCGCTTCTGTTGGAACCAATCAGATGACAGACCTGGAAGATGGACCTCATTTTATAAATTAAATAATAAACGAGTTTAAAGGCTCGTGCTGTTAAATCAATCATGCGAATAAACTTTATCTCTCAAGTCCAGTCTGCTTGCTTCTGTGTGTCATTACTTGCCAGGGAGTGTTAGTTCATTGCATGCACAACTGCACCGATTTACCAGTGCTTGAATTGAAAACAAACCGATCGGGGTGGTCCGGGTGGAGAATTGCAATCTGTTCGCCCCAGCTCGTCCCCGCTGCTCGGCTGGTTTGGGGTGCGCAAAAACTTGACCTTCCGCTGATTGAGTTTAATTCAATTGAAAAACGAACCGAGAAGAGAGCTCCAACGCTCCACCCGCTCTTACCTTCCAGTTCGAGCTGTTCCATTCCTGGCGCGTGAGCGAAAAGAAGATCCGCGCCGCCCGGTCGCACTTGAAGTTGGTGTACTGCGACACGATGTCCCACTTGTGCAGCACCTTCACCTCGTCCCGGCTACCCTCCGGCTTCGGGATCGTGTGGGCGAGGATCAGGTTCACCCGCAGTACCTCGTTCTCCGGCACCGCCGGCTGTTTGGAGTAGTTCTGCGTGTCCCACTTCAGCGTACCCTGCAGCAGCGTCTTCTGGTCGTTCGCTATCAGCAGCGTCAGATGCTTGTCGCGCCCGATGTGGATCGTGTTCAGCTGGATCAGACTGACGATGCGCAGCAGGTTGTTGACGAGCGAGAAGGGCGCCTTCGTCAGCACCTTCGCGTTGTCGAGGATGTCCGTCTCGAGCATGAACATCACGTTGTCCTTGGTGTAGTCCTGATGAACGCGGGCCAGTAGCTGGATGCCGAGATCGTCCATCCGGTACCCGTACTTGGCAATGTCTTCCTCCTTCGGCTCGAGCGTTTCCGCCACGGCCGGACTGTCCGCGGCCGGTGTGTTGCGCGTTCGGCTCTTGAGCGAGATGCCGCTGGTCATGTTTTCCGGCCGGTAGAAGCTGTAGCTGATCGATTTCCCCGCAATGTCCCACACGATCTCGTTGTTGACGGGGATGTACACGAGGAAACCTTGCTCGCGGATTGTCGAATACTCCACGTCGTCGATCGGGTTGTAGCTGCGGATCTTTACCACCGCGTACGAAGAGTAGCGTATGTCGACCTGGTTGCTCCGTGCCACCTTGTCCATCAGCATCATCTGTTGCGTGGTATTGCCACGGATCGTCGCCAGCACGGTGTTCTCGATCAGGATATCGGCCGGCGTACCGAGCAGCGTCGGCAGTGCGTACTTGATCATGAACGGACGACGCACGATCTGCATATTCACGTGACTGTCACGGAGCAAATTGATTCGGTTGATGACTTGAGTGGGTTGAAGGAAGAAACCAAACCGTAAAGAACTACCATAGAATCAAAATAATAAAACAAAATAACTCCCCTTAGCTACTCACTGTTTCCGTCGGTCAAATTGTGGAACGTGGTTTGGTTGAGGTGATAGCAAAGTACGGCTTTGCCCTCAAACTGCACGATAAACTCAAAGTGCAGCGGCGTCGGGCTGATGGTGGACAGTTTCATCGCCTTCAGGATGCTGCTTAGCCGATCCAACCGCAGGTGGCTGGAGTTGAACGTGGTCAGCCGGTTGATTACCGCATCACTCAGTCCCCGCGCTTTAATGTACAACTGCGAATGGTTTCGTGGTTTGAAATGAAGCAGTTCAAAATGTCACCTTCTCCACATGTCTGCCTACCCCTAGCTGCCCGGTGAACCTTCCCAGCGCTTCCGTGTCGAACTTGAGCGAGGCGATCATGGGCAGATCCGTCTGGTGGCTGCCGATCAGCATCGTCTGCAGCATCGAGCCGATGTGGAACTTGCGATCGCGATAGTCAAACAGATAGTTACCCGTGACCCAGTACTTGGGAGCCGGTGCTTCCGGAAGCTGGCGCGTCATGTAGGCGAGCAGAAGTTTGCTGAGAAAAAAAAAGGAAGTGAGCATATGTGCCAAAAACGTGCCAAGAACTACTTACAGATGCTGGTAGCACGGGTAAGTCGTCTCCGAGATGCTCAGTACGGTCGTGCGGTAGAAGTTGATCATGTGCGGATCGTTCTCCGTCTTGATCACACTGTACAGCCCAAGCAGCCGTCCCGGCGTCGGATTGGAGAACAGCAGCATCGTGAAGGCGGCTACCCGCAGCTGCAGTGGGCTGGTCCTCGAGTGGAAGATCGGCCAGTACGTCTCGTACACCTGGTTCGGGCGCAGGTGGGCCGTCGGCAGGAGCGCCAACATGGCCAGGAACCGAATGTCCGTGTTCTGCGGATAGTCGGCGCGAATAATAGGATCGAGATACTCGGCTACGTTTTCCAGCTGCAGGTTGCCCAGCCCCTCCAGGTAGAGCATCTGCTGTTCGTACTCAAAACTATCTGTGTGTGTGTGTGTGTGTGTGTGTGTGTAAGAAAAAAATCTGCGTGTAAGAAAAAAAAGGGTCACCGAGAGGGAGAGGAACGTAACAACTCACTCAAAAACAGATCGAAGTACATTTTCACGTACTTCTCGAACGTGTCCGCCGTAAGCTTCCCGGCCACGAACGTGTTGTAGATCATCGTAGCGTAGCTGAGCACCGCCGCATGCTTAATGTCCGGCCGGTCGGCGCCCACCTCCAGGAACACTTCGCACTCCTTCACCAGCTCCTGCGACGGTTCGGCCATGTAGAATGGCAGCGAAATCAGCAGCTGCACCGCGGTCATCGGGTTCACCTGCTTGTTCATGATCAGATCGCGGGTGAGCAGAATGGTGGAGGTAGTGCCCGTCCGCGGTACGATCTCGAGGAAGATGTTCCGTGCCGTCTCCTGCCGGTAGGACGTACCGAGATCGATCTCCTCGTACAGCTGCTTGAGCGTCTCCAGGTCCATCGTGCCCATCAGCCGGATAATCTCCGACACCGTCTCGTCGTACGGTTCCTTCAGCTTGTTGTCCACCGTTTCCAAATTGTCGGCCATCGCGTTCAGCAGGCTGGCGGTACGCTTGATGAGCTTCTCCTTCGACTTCGGGCTACGGCCACCGGTCGCCTCCAGGTCGGGGCTGTCGAACAGGATCGGACTGAAGAGCAAGGCCATCCCGTTCACGATATCGACCGCCGGCCGGCCGGGTGGATCGTCCAGCAGGAGATGCGTTTCGTAGCGCAACACCACGCGCGAGTACAGGAACTGCGGGTAGTAAGACTCGAGCGTGCGGATGTTGGTGCGCATCGTACCGTCCAGCTCGGTCAGCATGTACCGGTACGGTTCGATCTTGCGCAGCTTGTAGTTGGCGATGCGCGATGTGATCGCCTGCGGCTGCTTGTTCGGTATGCAGTGGTTCTGCGGGATGTTGCTGCGCGTCAGATAGATCGCACCCCGGTAGATCGTGCACCGGTCCATACCGTACGTTTTGGAGATCTCGAACACGTTCGATTTGTTCACGACGAAGTACTCGGTCGGGCAGCTACCAAAGATGCCCTGCTCGTCGGCGACGTACGCCCCAGGCCCATCGCCGTGCGCCTGCAGCAAGGAGGCCAGCGCGCGCTTGATGTTCGCCGACCAGATCGGTTCGTGCAGCTTGAACTGTATACTCAGGATGGTGTCGTTGGCAATCGCGATACGGAACGGCTCGAGCAGGGCCGATACGTCGCCCTCGCTCTGCGGCAGGTGAGCCCGATCGAGCTCAATCTATTGGATGGACAAACGATTACTGTCGGCTCCTACGAAAAAGAAGAATGGATCGATGGCGGCGTGCTTACCTGTGCGGCGAGATTCTTTGCATCGTAACGATGCACTCGCAGGTAGCCGTTCAGGTACCACATGTAGTTATCGGTCGCGTGCACATCCGGCACGAGCGTCACATCCGTTTCCAGGCGATAACGAATATCGTAGTTCAGCGGAAATATATCGAACGCATAGGTTTCGGGCAACAGTGTTGGCCACAGCAAAACTGAAACAATGCAAAATGGGTCCGGACATAGCTAAAGTTTTTATGTTTTAAACTAAAAAAACGAAACAATTCTCATGCCTCCAATCGACCAACATCAAATGCTGGACAATCAAGGGCAGAAAACAAACACCCGGTTGTAAATAAAGCAACATCGGGGGGGAAATTCCATTCCGGATTAAGTCAGGATTGAATCAACACTCGCTGCTGATAAGAGCACACATCCTTTCGCACCAACCCCGTATGGTGACGCATCGTTCCCTCGCCAGGTCTACGACTCTCGGACTCTGTCAGACTCGAAGTCTATGATGTGATGGGACGTTCGTCCGTTTTCGTTAATGAAAATAACCTCTCTTTCCCATCCCTCGTGCGTAACGCCTGCTGTGCGTAGCTATTGAACGCCGTCTCCGATCACTGTGTTATGGCACTGATCAACCCGCACGCAATTAAATGGCCGTCAGAGGTCAGACAGCAGGCTATCATCACATCTCACTTCGCTCTTGGCACGGGAGCCGCCCGCTCGTGCTGGTGGTGGTATGGTGTGCAAATGCATTTCCAGTGCCACCAATTTTTCGAATCCGATAAGCCATTATCACCAGCAGCGAAGCGTAACACATACACACACTCCGGTATTTTGAACTTGCTTCAGTACACCGGCTTATCACTAGCGCTTCGGCATACGAGCGGTTTTGACATCTTCGCATGATTGTAAATTCGGAAGTAGCTACTAACCCCACACTACTAGCACCGGAAGCAGTCGGGTGGCCGGCGGCGAGGTGCCCATTCTGACAGGAAGTAAGACACCACTTATCACAAACGGCTCCTGCGGTTGATTATGTTCGGAACTAAGACACTGAAAACACGACGTTCGTATGATTGAAGACACTCTTCGTATTAGGATCTTGATCTCGACGATTTTGTAGATGGGCACAGAGTTCAGCTCTGTCACCAACGCGTCACGGAGTTTTTTTTTTCTCTCACAGCACTATCCGTCCACTATTCGTGCACGACGACCCGAACCGAAGCGGACGACGGTCGCGACATGACTGGCGGGCCAGCCACAATCGTCTCGGCTTTATCCAGTTGCCCTTCTGCGAGGTTGCCCACAGTCAATTGACCAATCTGGAGACGTCGATGCGGCGGTCGATCGTGTCACTTAACCGCAGCACACTTCAGATCGATGACGTCGTGACCTCGGGGTGTCATCCCATGCGGCTTCGGCCGGGAATCGCGATCGAAAATCATCACCCGAACGTCCACCGCTACCGGACGGAACACAAGCGACTGTGCTGTGTTGTGTCTCTCTCGCCACTTCCAGCGGGATCCTGTGCGACCGTAAAACCAAATCAACAGAGATCGCGTCCGATCTTCGGGTGGTTCGGGTTCCGCTTGACGACTTTCTTCGGTGATGGGCCGGCGTACCGAGAATCGCTGATAAGGTCTCTCCGTTCGTTCGGCCGGCTCGTTCGGAGCTATTCCAGCTGCACAATCGCGCGAAATTGTTGACCCACACACACACACACATGCCCATATGCACACAGAGGAAGACAAATGATGCAACCGTTTACAAAAAAAAAATTCTGGAAGAATGAAATGAATGGAAGGAATTTACTAACGGAGCACGATGAGCCGAAAAATGTGTAGTAAATGGCGATAAGGAAATTTCGATGAAATCGTTTCCTTACGTTGCACAGCCACATCCGTGCCCACGTCTGATAGCTTGTTGGAATGTGGGAACGGTTTTAAGCGCTAGCAAACAGCTGACATCACGGTGGCTCCATGTGCATACGATGCTTATTGTAGCTTTCCAGTAGTTGAACTCCTTGGCTGGCGCCATGCTAAAATGATGTTTGATCGATCTTGACGGCAGCAGCTTATCGATCTTCATTTAGTTTCGGCCGGGCCGGCACGGGATACACCAGTGATTGATGTCCTCAATATTTGGCGCCCTCCGTCAAATGTCATGGTGCAATCATGTATCGTTTTGGGGGACAGGAATGGCATCCGGTCAATAAAGAAGCTATTTTTAAGTTCGCCACGCCGTTCCAGTTGTTACGTTTTCGCGCGGTTTCTTTTTAAAGTCCGGCCCAGCCCACCCACGACAGGACGACGGAAGCGTAGGCACAAAGGACGGGCAGCAAAGATGCCATCAGTGGACGGTGCTCGGGTCGCGAGTGGTGCAGTTGATTGAAATCATTTAACAGACTTAGCCCTTGTTTCGGACCGAGTGTGTGGTCTTTTTGTTAATTTTTCACCATTTTTTCTATCACCCCGAACACCGTTGCCTGTTTCTGTAAAAATTTAAGAAGAATTGTCCAATGTAATCTTCAGATAATATTGGATCATTCCCTACCGGGACGATTATCACTAGAGTTTGAGGTTTCAAGCATGAAGGTGATTTTGTGCAGTACTGTAGATGAAGGTATGGAATTTCCCTAGACTCTAGTGCTTTTATATCAAACACTCAAAGATCTTTGTATAGTTCACTGATATTGATTCTATAACTTGAAGAAACAGTCTACATTTGGCTTGGGAACGTTTTCGTTTACATTACTACTCCTGTACTTTACTTTTCTATACTTACTTTTGATCGGGTCGTAGTAGTCCGTCAGCTTCGGCAAAACAGTTCCCATAATTCTTTCACCTATCTTCCTTTCTGTTTCATAAATTTCTCTTTATTTGTTTTTCGGAATTATTCGTCAGCAATGCGTGGATTGATGTAACTTCCTGGACTTCCTTTTCCATTCATAACGTACGGAACACTTTATTAAATTCCTTCCAATTGCTATTTTAATATAAACAGTTATCGAAAATCGATGTTGGGTAAGAATACATCAGCCTTCACCTCAGGTAGTGCTGGCAACACTTTTCGGCGAAACTACATGTAGGCTCGAAAGTAATTTACTTATCTGTTCGATAAGTTTTCTGTAAAAAAAAACACAGACAAACATATATAGTAGATGGAAAACAGTCGTATCGCGATCGAACATACCCATTTTGCGGGATGGCAGGATCGAGTTGAGAATGCAAATGCTGCAGCATGTTGACGAACTGCTCCATACTCTGCACGACCGGCGTCCCGGGACTGAGCCAGACACGGGGCAGCGTGTAGACAACCGTGGACGCTTTCGCGATCGCATCCACCGGTGTGCAGACGCGCATCCCATTCAGCAGGTAGCGGTTGAGGAGTGAACCGATGGCGAGCTCTTTCAATGCCGCATCGGCCAGAATGCCTTGCCAGCTGGTGATGTTGCGTAGTAACTTCAACCCGCTGCAGAACTGGCGCTGAAAGAAGGATGACTTTGCCTCCTGTGCTCTGAGGGGAGGGAGAGAGATACAGAAAAAGAGGGAGAGATTAACAAGTGTTTTATAAGAAAGCATTCCTGTCCACTTACTGCTTGGGAAAGATCGGAATAAACACATCGTTATCGATCGACTGCTTCAGTTTGTCAAGGATTGCCTGGAAGAGTATCCGGAGCGGTTTGCAGGTAACACGCAGCGACGGATAGTCGCGCACAAATCGCTTCAGCAGCCGCACAAGCCGGAACGTTTGCGTCGTCGACAACGGATCCCAGTACTGCTCGACCAGCGCCGCCAGCTTCGGCAGGAATATTTTCTCCACCAGCGTCGGTATAAGCCGTACGTCGGGATCCGCTGCCAGTGCCGCTTCGGACTTAGCCTGGCAGCAAAACTGGCCGGCCGTGACACGATACCACTGTTCGCTTTCCAGCTCCACCTGAGCCTCCATTGTGAGCGGATTCCAGCAGACGTGCTCGAGCCGGATCAGCGGGGCGAGGATTTTTGGCAAGCAGAGGCTCACGTAAGCGTCCGAGTAGGCGGGCATGTCACGCTGGCGCCACTGTTCAAACCGTTCAAGAATGCCGGAGACCTCACCGTACTCTTCCGCTGCATCCGCAAACACCTGGTGAGCCTCGAGTTCGATCTCCTGCAGAGCGGACCGATAGCGAGCCGCCTCCATGTCGGGGATTTCATCGTCGCTCGACATACCGTCGAAGTGACTATCGGTCGTTTCGTTCTTCTCCCGATCGCGACGACGTCTGGTCCGGCGGCCTTCTCGTTCCGCCGCCCGGCGTACCCGCTCCTGATCGTCCGGTCCAGCACGTTTTATCATTTCTAAGTGGTTGGAGAGAAAAGTATGTAAAAAAAGAACAGATCGACTGGAGAGGATTAAAAGAAAAACACCATCAAGACTTACTGCTTGCATCGGTCACCTCCTTCGCCTGGTCGCGCATATCCTGCCGTCGGCGTTCGATGAGCATACCCGAATGTTTCGCCATCAGCTGCAGGGCCCTTTGCTCGAGCGCCGTCACCAGCGGTACCTTCTCGTTCAGACATTCCACCAAATCGGTCACGTAACAGCGAAACTCCTGATAGAACCGATACTTGGCCGCCGCCACCGGTGCCTTCTGTTCGCACGCAAGATAATCCATCCCGAGCAGCTTAATTTCCTGCGTGATGTGTTCGATGTCGGCGTCGTGCTTTCGGTTTAACTCTTCCGTCATTCGCTGGCGTTCGGTAAGCTGCGCAAGGATCTGTTGCGGCATCCGCGGACCAGTTGGTTTGGTGTCGGAAGCTTTGCTCAACCCGCTACCACCACCGGCCGTCGATGCCACATTGGGCCGATGTTTGTGACCGCTGGTGGACAGTCGCAGTGGACCACCGGACGCGGCGTACGCTTTCTCGAGCAGGGCAGCCGTGGAAAGGTTACGAAATTGATCGGTATCACCTGCCGACTGGCCGCCCTCTTGCAGGATAGCGCTTGATTTGTTCTGGAACGTTTGGCTGAAGCTGCTGCCAATTAAGTACTGTGATATGACGGATTCCTGCTGCGCCGAGACGAGTTGGGCACCGGTGACACCTTTGCGTATCTGCTGGTTTTCCCACTCCTTCGTTTCTATGTCCGAATCTTCCGCGTCGGAGTCTGTGATGGAAGAGAAAGTGCGCGTTTAATTTGCAAGGAACCTACGCAAACGAACGAACGAAATGCCAAGAATCTTTACCTTCGCGCTGAACGGCATAAAATTGTTCCCGCCGTTCCTCGCGCTCTTTGGCACCGGTTATGGCCGACATATCGATCCGATCGTCATCCTCGTCCGAACCATCACCATCGCCATCCTCTTGTACGGTTCGCTTTTTGTTTTTCTCCTCTTTCGGTTCTTCGATCGGAATGAATTCACCTGCGGACGATAAATGATTACAATACTCATGAACACTTTCTCTCCTCAAGTTCGTGATTTTTTCCTTTACAAACCTTGTTCGCGAGCCTTCTGACGTCGCTTTCGGGCCGCGTGAATCATGGCCGCATCCGGAATGACACCGTTTTCGAGATACATCTTGAAATCATCCTGCGGCTTCGCAAACCGGTGGTGATGTTGTCGCCCATCGCCCACTTCTTCTTCCTCATTTGTTTCTTCCTCCTCCGAGGACATATCGTTCCGCCCGGCGCATAGAGCCGCCCGTCCGTTCAGAATCATATTCTGAGGGTCCGATTTCTTGACCACCAGCTTCAGGTTCATTGTTGTGGGTATAAAAGTGTTTGATTTTGTATTTTTGGGAGGAAGTATGGCCCAAATATGCAAAAAAACGGTCGGAGAAAGAAAAAAGCACATGTTAGAGACAGTCTTGCAGTGGACACCTTTTCGATCTGACAAGGTAGACAAAAAGACGGCGCAGTATTAGAGGGGACGGAAAGCGGTGCAAATTATCGTTTGTTTTTGTGTTTTATCTTCACTACTCTGATCTACACGTTACTGCCATTACTTTCATGACGTTTTGAAACAATCCAAACCCCGAGAGGGATAATGAGTAATGAGTTTACAGTGGAACATATCGGGGGTGTTTTGTATTTCATTGGGGAATAGGTGTACATTTTGAGGATAGGGCTTGCTTTTCGGTATTCGGAAGGAAGGAGAGAGTATTATCCATATTGCAGGTAAACAGTTGCATCATGCCCAAGGGTAAAGTTGATAAAGTAATGTGCTTTTATCTTTCGCCAAAGCCGTTCAGAGGTGATTCCGCAGTGTTTAAAAAATTATCTTCGCTTCAAGCAACTACTTCCATCACAAACAACAAATAACATTTCAGAGGGGCTGTGAAGTTTTGAAGAAATGCAAAACTAAAAGAATGCATTCGGAAACGCAACAAAAATTGACACGAACGGAACCGATACAAAAAGCATTGCTCTTGTTCGCACTGCTCGCTGTTTGGCGTTTGGCGTCGGCAATCTTGATTTGTTCGCCGTTTGGTTTCGAATTGTTCAAACAAAAGGTGTAAACATTAACTTTGACGTAAACAATAAAGGAACGAATGAGAGAAAAAGTAGTAGAAAATTGAATAATAATAACCTTACCACAAAGTCGTCTGTGCGTATTTCTGTTTGGATATTAGAGCTAGAATTTTCACACTTTTCTCTTTTTATCTTATCATTACTGTCGGTCTCGTACGAGCCGGCGGCGGAAGGGGGAGAAGCCGCCTGCTTCCGGCAAGAGTTTGCCTTCCCCGACTCGAACAGCGCACCGGTGGACGATGCTGTGGTCCCATTGCTCTTCTCCATGTGTCGCTTCCGGCGTCGTTCCTTGTCGAGCGTTTTCATCACCTTCTTGCTGTGGGAGGACTTTTTCACTTGGAAAACTTCGCCCTCCTCTGCGCCGTGGGGAATTATAATGGAGTGATGCGGGGCGGGTTATTAACATCGGGTTTTCCATCACGGGACCATCGACACGAACCCCATTACCGAAGATGAAAGAAAGAGAATGAAAAGAAAAGAAAAAAACGAACGGGAAAATGTGCCATTAAAGGGGATCCTGAGCTGGTGTGGGGTGCGGGCGGAGAGCACGGTGTCTCCCCAGGAAGCACGATGAAACCACCACCATTATCTCATCGTTGATTTAACCATTCGCCAGCGCACTTGTTTTTTTATTGATATACTGAACACTGCAATCACTTTACAATTTCATTTTCTCTTCTAGTACAACCAGGGCTTTGTGAGGGAGGCGGGCGAATGTGAAACGATAGGAGGCGATGCACTTTCCTTTCCTCGGTGCATTTTATTTTCTTCGCAACACTGTGCAAAATTTGCATGAAACTATTTTTCTTCTTCATCATCTTCGATCTAATTGTGGTGGTCTTCCAACGATTGCTTTAAACCGGATCGAGAGAAGGAAGGGCTGTTGTGGTTGGGTTTGTATTTCACTTTTCACCACCCACAACACGCTGGACGCCTAGACCGGCGTAAACTACGGGACGCACTTGGCCACATGACGACGATGCGACCAGGCGATTCGTATACTTTATGTTTGCAGTACTTTTTCTTAGGTCAAGGGCTAATAGATGTTTGTTACCTTCGTCGTCGAAACTAAGCAAAGAGGGTTTGGTGATGCCCGGCGTCGCTTTCAACGAGCCGGGTCCTGCTTTGGAGGACGCATCCGCACGGTGTTCTTTCCGTTTGCGGTGCTCTGAGGATGAAGCGACGGCCGAAACAGCCACGGCTGGACCTTCCGGCGCGAGCCCGGATTCGGTGGCCGCTGGTTGCCGCGCACTGCCATTTTCGTTTCCATTCGACGGCGGGTCCTTGCCGGAAGGAGTTCCATTTTCCTCATCCTCATCGTCGTAGCCACTAAAAACGCGTCGTTGGATGGGTTTCTTCGGTTTTCGGAAAAGCGACATCTCGTCGGCTAGCTGGTGCTGCTGTTCTGCGACGAAGTATTGTTGATGCTATATGGAGTGCGTTTCGTGCGCTTTTGGATATGTATTACTGTTGTAGCACCATCACACGACACTCTCTTACTGAAAAATAACTATTTCACTGTTTTACGAATGCAATTATATGCAAAAACTTTATAAAAACACTCCAGACATGAAGCTGTGCTAACTTTTTTCATCAAAATTTTCATCGATGCCTTCATTTGACAGCTGCTCTTGCAGTGTGTGAGTAACGTATATCACCCCGTGTCGAGGGATTGGTATGCGCCTGTTTATAGCACCAAGAAAACTGAAATAAAAAACAAACTGAGAAAAAACGAACGCCGGTACATTTCGCATTTATATACAATAATATATATTTCGACTCATTTTTGTGCCTAAAACTAGTTCCTGAGGGACATCACTTTTACGACATGTATTTGTCCACACCTTTTCCGACCGCATCCTCCACACTGGCGTACCCGTTCTGCTCAAGTAGGCGATCCAGGTCGCGTTTAATTTTCGGCACCACCGGTGGACCGTGGAAGATGAAGGACGTGTACAGCTGCACTGCACTCGCACCGGCCTCTATCTTTTCGTACGCGTCTTCCCCGGTAAAAATGCCGCCTACGCCAATGATCGGTATCTTTCCTTCGGTTAGTTTGTACACCCTTGCAATCATTGCTGTCGAGCGCTGCTTCAACGGAGGACCACTCAATCCTCCGAGCTGCCCCGCATTGTTGCTTCTCAGCGTGGCGGGCCGATCGATGGTAGTGTTTGACACGATTAACCCATCAATGGCGCAAGCTTTGGTACGCACGACGTTCACAATCTCTTTCAGATCCTCTTCCGATAGGTCCGGAGCCAATTTCAGTAGAATGGGTCGCTGTTCGTTAGGGGGTAGCGTAGCACGTGCCTTTAACACCTCGCTTAATAACGTTTGCAGCGTGCTTTTGCTTTGCATCGTCCGTAGGCCCGGTGTGTTCGGACTGCTCACATTGATCACAAGATAGTCGGCCAAACTGCCGAACCGTTTAACACCCTGTACGTAGTCGGCAATCGCATCATCGGAGTGTTTGTTCTTACCCAGGTTTATACCTAACGAAACCCTTTGCTCCGGCTGCTGCTGTTGGAGTGATTCTCGCAGGCGATGGTAAACCATATCGTGTCCTTCGCTATTGAACCCGTACCGATTGACAATGGCTTTGTCCTCATTCAGGCGAAAGATGCGCGGTCGTGGGTTTCCCGGCTGTGGTTCTGGCGTAACCGATCCAATCTCCACGAAACCAAACCCAATTAGCTGCAATCCCTGGACGGCCTCGCCATGCTTGTCAAACCCGGCCGCAATGCCTATTGGATTACTGAACGTCATGCCGAGAAGGCGGGTGCGTAGCCGATCCGAATCCTGATACGGAGGACGAAATAGTTTCCATTTCACGCCCAGCACCGCTAGGTCGTGTGCTGTTTCCGGCGGGATCAGCCGCACGATCGGCATGAACACGTTGTTGTAGAACTTTTCATCACCACGGCACACGCTGTACGCACTGAAGACGCCAGCACCCAGACCTGTTACTTTGAGCAACGATCGAATTTTATTCTACAAGAATAGGACAAAACGGATTCTTATCAACTTCGTGGCACTTGGTGTTGGCTTGCAAAAAAAAAGCATTACCGGCGTTCTCACACGGCACGTTGACATGGTAACAGAATTTCAAATAAAACACTAATCGTGATGAGTAAAAGCGGCACGTTGTCCACAAAATATCAATTTCAAAATGATTCCGGGTAAACAACTATATTATCGAATAGGATATTTTTATGATGCGCTCGGTATTATGATTTAAAAAAAGTGAAAGTTAGCGCAACTTTTACGTGTATGCGCGCGTGATATAGAAACGTGTGGTTGTTTATGTTATTGGTTGCGAAATGCGTCAAAATTTCCGTAGAAAGATGCTATAAAGCATGGAAGCTGTTTAAAGTATGCACTTGAAAAAGTAAGTTTGAATTGAAAAAAATACGTATAATGTCATAGTTGAGTTTTATTTACATTATGAATTCGTTCTTTGCGTAATATTTCATTTCTTAAATCGAAATCTTAAAAAAAATGCAAAAAGTGTACAAAATAAAACGAGAAATAAAATGTAAATTTAAGTTTTGGCATACAAACACAACAATGTTTACCAAATTATAGCGATCTGGATGAATCGCACTCTGTTTGGTAGACCGTAGCTATTGACTAATTAAAAACTCTAATAAAATAATTTGTACAGAAACAGTTTTGTTTCGTTCAGCGTAAAAACAACCGCCATTGCTATAAAGTTCCCAGCCAAATTCAAACGTTGTGATAGGTACGTACTGTCAAAGATGGACACCAGTGGGCGCTCGCATGCCATCCTTCATATCTATCCGCAGTCGTCCAGTGTGTGTGTTTTGGGTTGCGTGAATCAGCGGAGAAAAACAGAAGCATCTAAAAGTGTACGAAAACTTCTTATCGTGTCGCTGATAATCGTGCTCCAGCACAACACACTGTTTCCGCGGCTTAGAAAATCCCAGAACAACGTTTTGTATTAGTATAAGCTGACGAAATTTGCCAGCCTTGCACCTGCGAGGAGCGTTCCGAGAAATGCTTCGCACAGCACACAAAGCTTACGCAGTACCATTTGCGAATGTTTTTGCGCGTGTTTAGACGAGATAATAGTGTAATTTTATTAGAATAATTTGTGCAGTGCCATCATATCGTTCTCGTGTATATGTGCTAGCTGTGCTATCGTTTCGAAGAAACCCTCACCCCGTACGTCCTCCCTCGAGCAACCCGAGTGGAAGGGTGCGTTCTTTGTTTACAATTTGCTCGGGTCCATTGGGGCCAGTCCCCCTTGGCCGTGGTAGTAACGTATTATTTTCACATCATCATCGCTGTAGTCACCTGTCTGTGTGCGGGGCATAGACGACACATCGCATAGACGATTCAAACGAACGAGAGCGCTCATTAACCGGAAGCAGCGTTGAAGGATTTCCGTTGAAACTGTTGCGTAGTAGAAATATCAACCCCGCATCCTGCGGGTGGCAGGAGAGAAGGGGTGGAACCAACACAATCTCACGCGCGCACACTCTCGCGCTCTCGCTCTCTCGTACTTCTTCCTGCTATTTCTAACATACGTTTGTGCGCTAGCAGAGTGGTAGGAGCAGCCTCTTGACCAGCCAAGGTCACGAAGCGATACTCCGCGGGCTGCATGTTTACGTCGTCTTCTTCCACCGAACGATTCCGAGGCACGACGTCATTGCGCGGTTGTGTGTTGTGCTGCTGGTGGAGCCTTCGCTGCCCTTCTCCGAAGTGAAAAGTGTTTTTCCGTAAAAAATAACTCACAAGGAAATACACGCAGTATACGGTGAAGGGTCCCGATAAAAAGCAGCATAAATTCGCCAAAGCTACTGTATTAAACCCGAAGCACCATCCCTCCCTTCCACACGCACCCACACACAAGCACACACGCGCTCACACACGCGCACAAACAACAAGGGTCCGCCCTACAAACGGGTGCACGAGGAGAAAGCTACTCAAAGACCCGGGATAATCGTCACTGCCCTCCCACTCTCTTCCCACCAATCCATGATTTGAAGACATCTGTAAGTCATCTCGCCGCACAACAGCGAAAACATGATGCAAGCGGAGGACACCGAGAGTCTCTCGTGGATCAGCGATAAGGTAAAACCACAATCAAAGCAAGCATGGGACTTTCAAGATAAATGTGAAACAGGGAAAATGTGCGTCTAATGTCGTCTTAGAATGGCCTACTTCGCGTGAAGCAAGCCGATCCAAACAAGGGTGTTCAAACTGTGGTTTGTTTATATGGTTCTTGCGATGTGCTGACCGTAGCTTTCTGCCCACTACAACGTAGCCGTGGTGGAATCGTTTCAAATGCGGCGGTACCCTTTCTTAGCGCCACATTGAAGGGGTCTCGAACATGTTCGCTCTTGCGATACCTCCAAAACCGAGTTGATCGTGCTCGACACTGTTCGGGACGCGATTGCAGCGAGCGGCAGCTTGCTTAACGTTTCAAGGACTTTCCACCGAACGGAGGAATGGCGACTGGTGCTGTTGAAAGGCAACCCACCGCCGGCCTAGTCGCAATAGGTGGTGGAATTAATATTCTACACCTGACATTGATCCTCAACTTTGGTTCTAATTCGTTGGACCAGGGTCGTCAAACTGTACCTTTAGTGAATAAGGCATCACACTTTGAATCAAGAGACTATCTACACACAAGTGGAAATTTATCACCATTAATATATTATGATTTAATATCTTTATATAACTAAAGTTATAATTTTAGAGTTAAGAGTAGTCTATGTGATGGACTATTTTCTTGCATTTAGATCGATTTGCAGTTGCAGATATTTTCTGGAAGCAGCTCATGTTAGGCCTCACGTAAAGTTACCCAACGTAATAAGATCTTAAAGACTTAAAATGAGCATACATGCCAAAAGTATCATGTTGATAAATAGTTTTCTCACCTTTCCAGACGAACAAAACAAGCATCGCGTATGGTAAACATTCCTCCGTAAGGCATACACGCGTTTATTGAAGCGCGCACTGTTTTTTTTATAAATAATAAAATGTATAAAGCGTACTTATTTTTGTTTTCCGTTATAACGATAGCGCTTAAAACGTGCTCGTGTTGTGGTGAACTTGCAACGATCGACCTAGTTGTAGTAGAGTGGAAGGTGAAGCAAGGCTAAAAGAGATGCAAAAAGGTCTACGCTAGGAATAAACATTCAATTATACAAACAGCATCCAAGATGAGTCTGTCGCAATAGTCTTGTCACAAGGTAGAAAACAAAACAAAAAACATTCAACAACTGTTGTGGTGCAATCTGATAGTTATCAGTTCCGCACCCGAAATCGGAAGATCGTCGTTTTTCGATTCGGAAGCGGATGTCAGTCCTCCCCTCCCTTCCTGCGCGATGAATGCATCCGGTTGCACATATATGTGTGTGTGTGTGCTTTGCATTAAATGGGGTCAAATGGAACTGCTGGTGAGCCAATCATTTACACCAATGCTTTTTTTTTCGCGCACGCTATCGCGCAATCGAACCATTGGCGTCGTTACATGTGCATCGTTGACCTGGCCGGGTGAGGTTAGGCCAGGCCCCAATGGTTACCCGGTTATCGGGAGGATGGAGTGCTTGCGAGTGAGCGAGGTATTGTGATAAGAATAGCCCGAACCACTCGCAGCAGCGCGGGAATGTAAACGATGATGACGCAGGGGCTCGTACTGATAGTGCACTTACAAG
>JXWZ01008350.1:0-11963 GCA_000956215.1 Anopheles farauti No. 4
CCTCTCTCTCTCTCTCTTTCTCTCTTTCTCTCGCTCTTTTAACTATTTCATTAAGTTTGGCTATTTCGCGCTAATCACACCCGCTATCTGACTGGTTGCGTCTCTACGGATCTACTCTGTTAATCTATACGCTGATGGCTACGGAATTACAGTGGTTGGTTTGTGTTTCGGGGGGGTGCATTTGTTACGACCTACGTGCATGTGTTTTTTTTTCTTACGCTGTGGTGGTATTTTTCTACCTCCATTGCATGATACTCTCCGTTCTATTCTTCCTAGGAAAAAAGGCACATCTTGGATATCGTTACGATTACGGTAAAGCGCGTGGTAGTGGTACATTCTCCTACTATTTCGCTACGTTGCTACGTTGTTGTTTTTTTTTCATTCGTTTTCTTAAAAACCCATCCTCGTTTATACGTTTGCTTGTAAAAAGTTACACCAAAAATCGTGGGGATTTGTTCGCAAAGTTTTTTTTAAAAATAGTTGCTGTCTTTTCTTGCTTGTCGTGATCATCGGTCTATAATATGTACGATACGGGTGTGATTTCGTTTACAAAATGAATCAACCTAGCGCAATCCCTTGGCTATGGATGGACAAATATATGTATATCGTTGTTATCATTCGTGCATTCGTTGACAAATTTATCTCGGTGGCGAATCCGTTCCATTCACTGCCTGCATGGTTGCTTGTTTGTAATGTTGCGCGGGGTGGGAAATGGGGTAGATTAAAATTAATATCCGTTCGCTTCCTGCATTAAATTCTTTCCGTTTCATGGTTACGCCTGCGCTTCGGGGAAGTAAGGGGGGGGTTGATTGCGTTCGTTTTGGCTATGCCCGGGCGAACGTTTTCCCGATTGCATTCCACTTCACGACATTGCCCGATCGTTTCTTTAAGCCCAGAAATATGATTTCTTTTTGTCAAAAACGTTGTTCCTCCACAGTGGAGGAACGCTATCTTACTTATATTTCATCGCATTTTCGCTATTCGTCAGTATGTTGTATGCACAGCCCAGTGCCCACGAAATTTCGTGACCGTCAATCTTTTTGTACAGCTGCAATCGAAAAATAATTATGATTAGTGTAATTTTACAATGCTTTCCAACTAAAGATTTTCTAATACACGCAATAAAATCGAGGTAAAATCTAAATTTGGTATTTCACTATACATGTGGAAAGATTCATTTCGAAAATGAATGAAGTTTGAATGAAGATGAAGTTTTAGAAAAAAAAATATTTGTAAAAGCTATGCGTATTTACATAGAATATACGCACACATTTCGCTCAATTCTTACCTTCAATGGCGTCTTCGCTTTCAATCCATAGCCTTCTTCGAGCAGCGTGGAGATAAACACGAGATCCACGCACATGAACGGTTGATCTGCGTTCGCTTCGGCACAAACCTCGCGTGATTTGCTCACAAACTCACCGACCGTCGTCTCACCACCCTGTATCGGATCTGCAAATTCACATACACCGTAAATTACGAGTCCGAAACACAACCCAAGCGCAGCTCTCGCCATCATCGGCCCCAACTTACCAACCAATCCCGTCTCAATGGCACGGTCGAAGAAGTAGCTGAAGGCGGAAATCTCATGCTGCTTCAACGTGACCGGTTTCGGTTTTATCGTCGGTAGCAGCTTCTGCTTTACGATCGAAGCGCACAGCTCGTAATCGACCACCGGGTTTTCCGCGGTCGATTTGGCGTTATCCTTGCCACTGATGTGGTACTGCCCCGTCCCGTACCGGAACAGCTTATCGCGAATAATCGGGTTCACGCACTCGCTTGCCAGTTTCGTCGCGTTTTCGGTGGCCTTGTGCGTAAAGACGGCGTGGCGGATCGCGTGCAACCCGGCACCGAGGTAACTGTTGGTGAACACCTCCACGTACGTTCTGAACGTGGGCACCCGGTGCATGTAGTCCTTGTAGAGGGGCGTCTGGGAAACGTCTTTCGGGGCGAACGTCACCTGCGTGCTACCCCCGCCGAGATCGAGCGCAGCGACCGTGTTGCGCCCGTTCAGCTTACCGAGCAGGAAGTTCACGGTGAACCACGAGAAGATACCCTCGTCCATGCCGTCCATGATTTCGACCGCTTGTTTGTTTACGAGAAACCCGGACGTTTGGAACAGCTGCCGGCAGGCAACCAGTAGCGCTTCCGCTTGGGCCGGCTTTAGCAACCGCAGTCCGGCCGTTGCTTTCAGTACGAGCGGGGTCTGCGAGAGTTTATCCTGCGGTACGACAGTTTTCGCACGGTCGAGCAGCTTGCCGATGCTGGCCGCACCATCTTCTGGACGTTCGGCAAACGCCGACAGGCCCGGTTTCGACTGCTCGAACAACTCGTAGTCAAGCACGAGCCGTCCATCGAGGTAGCCGTGGTGAAACTCGAACGCCAGCACGCGACTGCCGGTCGAACCTGCATCGATCACGACGGCATAGATTTTCTCATGGTAACCAAGCTTCCCGGCGATCCCGTCGATGATCGGATGGAACGAGTCGGTGTACGCACCGAGCAGGAATATAAGCAACGAGGCACTGATAACGAGGCAGATGAAGGAAAAGCGTAGATTGCTACCGGCCACTCCACCCGAGCTCTTCGTGCCCTTCCGCCGTGCGCCGGCCGGGGGCTGTGTGCGTTCCGAGGAGTCTTGTTGTTGGAGCTGAAACGAATGGGGTAGCGAAGAAAAGATTATGATCGGTTAGCATACAAATACACGTTCAAGGTGAACACTACTTCAACGCGAAAAAAACGCCAACTCATCCAATTGAAGACGACGAAGTTGTCTAATCATGTCCCTTCCCTCCCACCGGTATCACCATTCATTCTCGCGGCACACAAACGAACGTTGTTCATTATCATCATCGTCTTAGTCAGTGTGCTTAGCGAGCAAAAATCTTCCCTCTCCAAATAATTACCAGTTCATACTCGAATCCCATTTTTGTTCAAATTTCGCGTGCGGTTCTGGAAGAAAAGGAAGACGTCGCACAGTGCTATCTTATCTAAATTTCAAGCTCTCAAAAAAGCTCTCGCCACACGGCCTGGTGGAGTATCATCGCGTTTTTTATCTGCCGCCTGTCTTTCTTCTGTGGCGATGTAAAAATCGCCTGTTGCAGCATCCAGCTAAATGGCGGGGTCGATCGGCGGGGTGATGGTGCATCCAACTGGTGTGTCGTCGTTTCCCAGCAACAGCACCATGGAAGGGGGTGTGCAAGAAAATGTCGGAAACTGCCTCGCAAGCAATGCGTGTTGTGGATGCTTTGCTACAAACGAAAGTTCACTTTCCCGGTGGACAATTATGGTGGGACGGCTGGGGCTAAAACTTTCCCGTGCTCGTGTGTGATGAAAACTCTCTTGTTGCACACACTGCACACAAACACGCACGGAAGGAAATTTTGCTTACATTTTCCGACTTTTTGACGTTTCTCCAATTGCCGTTCGGAGCAGTCGCAGAAGATCGATACGCATGTGCACGTGTGTGTGTATTTGAAGACAGGGAAAAATGAAAACACATATCTTGTCAACTAGAGCGCCCGCTTACCTTCCGGTTTCGTAAATTTTGGTTCGCTGTCGGCATCTTTGGGCGAGTTCTTTTATCGAGGAAAACTAAACGACGTGCGAACGAAACTTATTTAAACTCAACTCAACAGCCGCACAAACACAAACACACCCCCGTAAACGAAACAACGGAAAGAACAACACAAACCGGAGCACCTCGACCGACCGCCCAATCTGCAAAGTTTGGTCTAAAAGGCTAAATCGTCTGTTTATGACATGCAATTCAAAGGTTGACACAAGTTTGAAACACAACCATCATCTCCTCTCGTCAAATGTAAGTTACTTTTAAGTCAACCCAGTTTCATTGTATTTACATAACAAGTTTTTGTTCCAATACAGATAGTACGTAATATCTATTATTACATATTATAAAAAATTGTCATTATTGTTTGAATAAAATGGCATGTATTGTAGAGGAAATAGCAGAAAGAACGTTTTTCTAATGCAAAGAAAGAAAATCACATCGCGGTTGAGATCCAATAGCCATATACACTGTTGTTTTTACAACCACAATATAATTCACAAAACAAATGTTTACCATTTCAAAAATTACAACAGACGATACGAAGCACTGCGTTTTGTAGCAAGTTTGCAAGACAACTAAACGAAAGAACCAATTTAAATGCTCTGGTCATAAGGTAACACACTTAAAATAACAGGTATGTTTTTATGCCAGGTATGTTTTTATAATACCTGGTATGCATCTGTAATCTGCTCAAACAAAGAAATACCTGTGTTTTTCTTGACCTAAACCTGTTTTTTTTTTGGCAAAATATCTATTTCTTAAATGTTTCAGTTATGCTATATTACCGAAATGTGTTAAATATGTGATATTTAATTTTTGTTTTTTTTGTTTGAATTTATTCAGAATAAACTGATATTTTTTGGTCTATAACAATCAAATTAAATGCTCAAATCAATACATGCATCTGTTGCTCACGTACAATCTTTCCTACTAAAGATAGTCTATTTTATGTTTGGTTTGGCTCATTTTTTTAAATTCCACATCATTTCGTTGTACACTAATACAAATAATAAATTTGATTTAAAAAAAGATAAAAAAAACTTTTGTTGTTAATTTTCAAAATATAGTTTAAGATTCAATACCAAAGCAATGCCAGTTGTCTATGCAAAGTCGTTTTGTATATGAAAAATGACAGCAGATAAAAAGTCAATCAATTCCCATACGAAAATTACACCATTTTTAGTGCCATTAAGCGGATAAAAACCGATGACGAAATCGTCCCGCACAGACGCTGAAACTTACACATTTTGATCGTTTAAAAGTTGCTTGCAAAATATCTTAAAAAAGCTTTAAACGGTTGCTAGAGCTAAACGCTCATGTGCTACTAAAAAAGGCTCGTTACAATCTGAGCAAGTTGCTCTAAGTAACTTAAGTTTTATTTATTGCTCAATAATATGTAATTGCTGTAGTCTACTTTTATATCGACGTATTTGTTATCTCAGATACAAATATCCACCAATTAAATAAAGTTTAGAAAATCATTGCGTCATCAATGTTCTGTTCTGTTCCTTTATATTTTTACTCTTGTTTTTGGCCTCATAACCTTCTTCATGTTCCCTTCCCTTCTTCATGAGCGAGCGAGTGCGATATAGGAGCTCCTTCTCACAAACGGTTTATATCGCACAGAATTGTACATGGGTATTGCACGGCGACGCAGCTACGGTGTACTTTTTGTTGTTTTTTTCACTCGTTCGACCCAAGTGAACCGGTACGTCAGTGTCGTTCTTGCGATTTGAAGAGCGATAAAAAAATCCAACTACCAGGGTAACTGTCCAGTTTTGGGGTTGAAAAATCGTTCCATCCCTTCTGCAGCATCGTAACCCTGAGAGTGTGCTTGTGTGTGTGTGTGTTTCTGGTGCACAAAAAGCAAGCGAAACAAAAAATTGTGCCGCCGGTTCCTGCGTTCTGTAATCATCAGGGGCCACCTTCAAGAAGACTCATCGCAGCAGGCTTATCAATTTGGTCGCCAGGGACGAGATTGTTCATAAAACCACCGACCATCCGGCCAGCCGAGCTCATTCAACCGTTTCCGTCTTCGTGAACAGCAACAGCAGCCAGCCAGCCAGCCAGCCTAAGAAGGAAACTTTGAGCGACACCAGCAGCGAAAGGAAAGAAAATTCTTCGGTGTGACCTCGTCGAGGAAAGAGTGCAGTTTCGTGCTCCAGTGCTAGTGTGAATTGTTTGAAGAAACCAGTAGGCAGAAAAAATTATGGAAAATCGAAGTGAAAACGGTCACTCCGGAAAGGAAGTGCGAGTCTGGTGCGATGGATGGTAAGTTCCGGGAGTCTAACTAGCTGCGACAAGCAGGCGAGCGCGGTGAAAATATGGTTGTGAAAAGCTGATGCAATGGTTACTGCGCTTTGTAGGGTTTCCCCTAGTGACCTTTTCGGCCACTTTTACGCGAGTGTGTGTATTTGCTGTTAGTGTATACTCGACTGACCAGAAGGATTATGCGTTGTATTCCAAAAATAGAATTATTTCCCATAAATCCGGCGCGTCCGGATGACGTCGTCGTCGTCGTCGTCGTTGCCGGGAAGGTCAACCGGACGGGGTGTGCTCTTTGCGGAACCAAGTAACGCCTTTTTAGCGTGCTTGACGCTAGCAAATTCATTTCATCTACGGAATCTGCTCGGCTGCGCTCTCCTTCACCTTGACAGCCAAATGCATCTTTTTCTCCCGCTCCGGAAAAAGTGCAATACGGAGGTTTTTTTTCTTTCACACCCTCCCTGTGCGAACGCGGAACCAACGTGTGCATCGGTGCAATTAGCACGAAACCGTTTCAAGCCACTGCCAGCGTACTGGTTTTAACATCGTGAGGCCTACTTTGTTGTACCAAACAGTGAGCGCGAGCTGGTTTTTTATGTACGCGGATCTAAATCGGTTCGCGATTCATTCCACATTTAACCTTCCGGCTAGCAAAAGGATTTCTTTGTTCCACGTGCGCGCTGGTTGCTGTGATTTGATAAGTTCTATTTGTTTCAGCCTGTGCAGAAGGTTATACTAAACATCTCAAACTCTTTCCAGTACGATCGGCGGTGGTATGTGTGTTTCATCGGTGTGAAAATACACGGAAGGAATCGCTTTACAAAATCCACCCGTTCGCGGTCGGGGCGGAATGTACCCGCACTGGAATTACCATTTGGACTTTTGAACCGCTGCACCGAGACAGTCGTTTGAAACGGTACCTACCAGATCCCAACCGCTGGGTGAATGAACCCCCCAACTGGGTGGTCTTTGCCTGCACCGGCCGCGGAACCCATGCCGGCCCGGCCCTGCCCCACCACCCGAAGGCATGCGCAACATAAATATGGTCTAAAGCTGCTTCGCCAAAAACCAACCCCCGATGACGTTTGTTTTCCGTTCCGTTTGGGCTATAACAAAAAAAAATTGAAGTAGCTTTTCCGCGGCCAAGCGGAGGGAACGATGCATTGATCAAAACATTACACGCGGGCGGGTGGTTGGACGGGCGCGACGGAATCGTATGATTCAGGTCCGTAAACCTATCACCGACGAGCATTTCCGTCACGCGTGCGCACACACGCACACCGCGGCAACGAACGAGCGAACGGAACGCCAAAAGGTGCGCAAGCCCCAGACCACGGGCGGGCAGGGGGTTGTCGAGTAAAATCATCGCATGATCAGCGGAGGAACACGTGCTGCCTGCTTCTCTTCTGCCGCTCTTTTCGCCGTTGTTACCATTCCCTCTTTCTGCTGCATCTTTAGCATGCTTTTATGTTGTTCTACCCCTTCCCGCGTGCTGTTCCCGGGTGCTCGGGAACAGGTTTTCGTTCGCGAGCTCGCCAGCTGCCGCATAAAGCTTGTGTTTGGCCTTGATTTCCAATCAAAACCGTGCGCTTCTCGGGTCGCGTCTGTTTACACGCCACGGATGACGCCATGCTGTACCGATGCGAAACGACGGTGGTGGCAAAAAATAGTAACAGTATCATGATACGGTGTGGCAGTAGTAGTAATAGTAGCGGAGCGGGGAAAACACCGAGCGAAGGATAAAAACCGGTACTGCACAAAAAAAAGAAGCCAATCCTCCGCATCCTCTAGGTCAAGGTCGACGCTCGTCGTGCAAATAACTTCCGCCGTAAATGAACGGACCGAAAGATAAGCACTGGGGGGATAGCATAATATGCGGGATATATTTTTAAGCACGTGCGTTGATGACGCCTCCTTGCAGTGTGAGACGTTGCATCCGTGCATTGCATTATTCAGTTCAGGCGCGTAAAATAAGGTAATAGCGTACAAGCAGCGTTACACAAGCGTAAACATTTTATTTTTATCGAATATCTATAAATCGTAAAATATCCCAGCTTCTTAACACAACTCGTAGAAGCGACATTATAGTCGCTAAGAGGCGTTCTAATTATCGCACTGATGTGTCAAGCTGGAAGCGAACCAAAAAATGTATTACACATTTTTTTCGTTTTGTACTTGATTGGGTTTTGTATAAAACATTTTTTTCGTGTCGTACTGCTCGTTCAGTTTATTTTGCAAGTATCTGTAACGAGTATGCGTTTTTATTTTTAACTATCATGCGGACATTTGTTCAGTGTTTTTCTTCTTTTAGAGTTCATAAATGCTAGTTGTGCAAAGTATGACATTAATTACCATATTTATAGCATTTTTGTTCTACACACGGCTTTTAATTATCCAGTAGAAGTTGATTTAGAATTCAGAGAAAATTTGTATTCAGAATTGAGAGAAAATCCTTATCGTCAAATGATCTTTCAGAGTCATAAATGCCAGTTATTAAAAGTTCAGAGTCATAACAGCTACTTAGTAATTAATTTATGACATTATTTAGCATGTTTATAATTTTTTTTTTAACATACAACTTTTAATTATACAGCAGATATTTATAAATTAGAAAAAATCGTTATCGTCCAATCATCTTTCAAAGTCACAAATGCTAGTTGAACAAAGCTATCTTTTTTTAGATGTCTTTTTATACTTATTTTTATGACTTCCTTCCCGTGAGTTTCGACCGATTCCACACAGATTCGTTGTATTTATTGCAAACACTTAAACGTTCCTCATCGAACGCTAATTGACACTAGCAATCCCAAGGGTCCGACCGATAAGATAAACTCCGGTGTCCGCCCCCTTGCTCACATGAAGGCGATTATTCATCAGTCCGACTCAACCGAACCCGGGCCGGTGACATATTCGAATGTTTACTTCCGGTTTTTACTCATCGTTTGTGGTAACCACAGTAGGCTGAGATAAGACATTGTTTTGCGTTCGGTGGTCGAGCGAAGACGAGCGTAAATTCAATTGATATGGAATGGAATGGTTGTTTTTTCTCTCTCCCCTACTTATCATTCATTCAATTTTGCCCAATTACGCTCACCTCAGAATGCAGTACGGACTGTGCAAGAGCATGCTCGTCTTAACATTCCCTTTTCGTTTGCTGAACAAAGCACAAAGCGAAGTGTTGCACGTTTTGCTTTCGACGCCAGGTCGTCGGGTTCGTGTTTCAGTGTCGCAAAACGACGCCGATGGGCTAACTTTAGAGCCCTGTGTCACCGTTTTTACGCCGTCGTTCGTCATCGTCCTTCCTACGGATCATTACTTCATTTCTTCGACATTGCATCGTTAAGCTCTCGGGCACGTTTTTGTTTTTTTTTTAGAGAAGCAATTAGCAAACATGTGGTCCATGGCGTCGTGTCGATCGTTTCCCGTGGTTTCCTTTGCTTTCGCTGAATTATTTATCGACCTGCTCGCGTGCTCGAACGTTGCCACGTGTCCACGTACCGAAGTTGTTTTTATTTTTTCTAAATTAAGTGTTTTAAAATGATTGCATTGTTTTTGCGATTCACCTACCGCCACTGCCGCCGCCGCTGCCGCCGCTCGTTTATCGAATGTTTATCGATTTCACGTGACCACTTTTTTATCCTATTTTCTCTCTTACAGCTACGATATGGTGCATTTTGGACACGCGAATTCCCTGCGCCAGGCGAAGGCACTCGGTCACAAGCTCGTCGTCGGCATCCACAACGATGAGGACATAACAAAGAACAAGGGACCGCCGGTGTTCACGCAGGAGGAAAGGTACGTCGGGGGAGGCGGCCACAGTGCTTGGAAGGGTCTCTCATAGGCCCTTGACCCGCGCGATAGAAACATCCTCTCCAGCTCTCCTTCTGTCGTGACAAACCCACTTTATCTAATCCGATCCGTTCGATTACGCAAGTGTCACGCCACCGTCGAAAACGAGGGCAGAGCCGGATGAGTTGGAAGGAAGAGTGGGGATTGGATGACGCGCGCAAATCCTTATCCCACGAGGGGCCATTTAACGTGCCCCGGCGCTTATCAAACAAAACAAAAGCCAAAACAAAAAACCAACAAAAAAAAAACAAACGTTCCGAAACTCGTACGACGTGTCGCTCCCCTTCGAAATACTTCCTTTTCTGTTCGGCGGACGACCTTCTGACGTCTGTGTTAGAATACCTTGAGACTTTGATAATATTCCGGATCGGATCGGTTTGATTAGACAAACAGCGCACAGGAATTAGGTGCGTCTGAAAAGTGGAAACGATGTTCCTGACGTTTCCAACCCATCTGAGGCGGTGGCCCCATCTGATTTTTTTTACGTATTCTTTCTCTTCAATCACTTGTTGCTTGGCCCCGTTTTAATGGATGCGAATTGCCAACCATGCGACCAACCCCACGGGCAAGTTCTGATGATAAAGAAGACGATAGAGTGAGAGCGAGTGTAAGAAACGCGCGCGAATAAGCTCCGGGCGGGTGGGTCAGTGAAGTCGTCGCGCGAATTCGCATCTCGCACGCTGCTCTGCTCCAGAAGTTCAATGAAAGAGGCCGGCGCGCGAACGCGCGAAAGTGAACTTTGGAATACAATCGAACGACCCGTTTGCTAGCGAACCTGTTCGATTTGCGATAGCGCCGGTATGTCGGGCTGGATGTGCGGAGTGAGCAGTCAACTTGCCCGGCGGTGCTCACGCCTCCTATTCGTTCCCCGCCGCAACAGTTATCAGAGACGTGTACCGCGTAGTGGAAACTGCTCTCCCCCCTGCCAAGCGCTTCCTTCGCTTACTCACTTCAACAATAGTGAGTGTGTATAGTTGGTTTGGTTGATAAGGCGGAGAAACGGAACTAGACCTGACGGCTTGGACGGTTGGTGGGTTTGGCACGGTTGGAATGGGCTGTTTACGGGATGATTACGCACCCCGTTCAGTTTGTGGTCGCGTTTTATAGAACGTGCTTCTACGCCATGTGAGATATGCATCGGAGATCGAGAGATATCTAATGTGTTGGAAAATCACCGACATAAGGTCGTTTAAGCATTAGAATTTTTATTAATTAATGATTCTCATAGAATATTAGTAGGTTATTAATGGAAAAAATGTATTTTTTTTTTGAGTTGAGGTTAAAATAAGGGGAGATACAAGGGATCTTAAAAAGATATCATTTATCACTAAGCGATTTATGTCGCTTTAACAACTTGACTTATTGTTAGCTTATTAGCGCTTCCAAAAAAGAATGTCAGACTAAATAGAACATAAAAAAAATGTTCGCATAAAAGCAAACCTATAATGTATTTTAGCGCTAGATGGACTTAAAAAATAAACATTCGTCTCTAAAAATCTCTCATCTTTTCAGATACAAAATGGTGCGCGGTATCAAATGGGTGGACGAAGTCGTCGAGGATGCACCCTACGTCACCACGCTGGAAACGCTCGATAAATACGATTGCGACTTCTGCGTCCATGGTGGTAAGTGGTCGGTCTTGTATCCAAGATTTGCAATGCTACGAACCGGCGCCATTTCGTTTCGTGAATGCGCTCCTAACGCTCCAAACCAAACACCACTATCGTCAACCCTAATCTCCCCGCTCGGTGGTGTGATGTTGTCCGGTACGGGCGACCGGGCGACGCGTTATCAAGACGCAACTCGCTCCAAGCGCCTCCCGCTCGAACATGCACGCAAAACCCCGTTGCAAAACCCCACACAGATCCGGGATCACATCCTTGCCTGGCACGGCTGCTCGTTGCTTAACCATCGCGATCCCGATCTTGAAAGCGGCTCAACTTCCGAACGAGAGCATGTTCCGCCACTCCGCCTCATTGGCAGCAAAATAGCACTGACCTTTTAATCAAGCGTGGTGAATTTGTTTACTACGGCCGAGAGTGACAGAAAAGCGATGGCGATGTATGGGTCGCGACGCGGGTTTCGATTGATTGATTGGCTGGTGGGTTTTGAACTCGGCGCAGATCTCACGCGAGGACGCTGGCAAAGCTCACAGCGAACGCTGTTTACGGTTTCCGTTGTGCGAAAACAGCCACCCGGGAAGGGGAGAAAAGCATTGAATCCTTTTGATTGAGATTTATTTCATACTCCAAAAGGGGTGTGTGGATTGTCGTATCTT